>JAUCBJ010004887.1:0-33607 GCA_032718475.1 Nemertoderma westbladi | reverse complement strand
GGGGGGGGGGCGCTTGTCCTTTCTTGATTTGGTTGTCACTCGGGTTGACTATGCTCTTTCAACAGCGTGGTACCGCAAGCCTACAGATACTGGGCTCGTTCTCAATGCCACTGCGTGTGCCCCTGAGTCTCACAAACGCGCGGTGTAGTTCGTGGTATATTTCATCGCATCTTTAACGCCAGTAAGGGTGGGGATGGTTCCCAACTCTATACCGCTATTGGGGATGCTAAGAATATTCTCAGCAATAACCAATATACTGATACGATGGTCGAACATGAGCTAGCCGTAGTTCAAGCCGCTAGGGAGCGTGCAAGTAGTGGTTCTGGTGGCGAGGCACCAACAGCTGTCCCCACCGAGGTAATTGACCCGGTCGACCAGGCACGTGTTGATGATTCCAAGCCTATTATCTGTAAGTTCGAGTACCGAGGTCGGGCAACTGATGTTCGAAAGTTACGTGGTCTTATACCCAGGTCTTGCACACGGCCAGTTCGGTTTGTTTTTACAACATGTAAACTGCGCCAGTTACTCCCATCTCTCAAACACCCCATCCCAGAAATCCTTGCGTCTAACGTCGTTTACTCTTTCTCTTGTCCCTCTTGTAAGGGGGAATATGTTGGACACACCTTCCAACACTTGTTTGAACGCGTTAGACAGCACCAGGATGGGACCTCCAATGATGGGAGCGAACAGGGTAAGACTGTGCACAACTACATCATGACTCACCCCGGCGAGCCCAATACACGTTGGCTGACTGACTGGCGTGAATTGTTTAACATTTCACTGTAATTGCTAGACACACATTGCGGCCAGTCTTGCAAAAGCCTGAAATGTATTAACAAGCAAGCCGGTTATCAACAAGCAGAAACGTGACTGGGGCAAGTTTACGGTGAGGCTTCCCAGTGGTTAGTTACAGAAACAGACATCTCTTCATTTCATTACCTGTTCCGTCCCACTTTGGGAATCTCTCTCTACATTTCCTAGCTTGGCCTCCTGAGAATGCCTTTAGTTGCGGGGCGAAACCTACCGATCAGCTGGCTGCCGTCAGCGATCACTAATTGAATGCAACGTCTAGGTCTTTTTAGTTTTTTACATACTTTGGCACTGACATACCTACCGGTAAGGTTTTTACTTAACGTGCTTGATCAATAAATAAAATACAATTAACTCTTTATTATTGGAGATTCAAGCTTCTACTTCAATAAGATTTAAACTAGAATAGCGATTGTGACTTTTTGTCACTTTCACTATTTCTATGTTTTATATTGAAAGCAATTTCGGAAATTACATTTTCAATTTTAACTCTTTCACATTTTTATACCTCCTGCTATTTTACCAGTTTATACACCATTCTGACACACTTCTTGTGTTGAAGTGGTTCGATAATGGGTCAGTGCCAACCATGTATGGGACACTTTTTTGGACCATTTTGGACACGCTCACGCAATTGACCTCATAAACTGAAAATTGCTAATCTAAAAAAAAACATATGGGAGAATACGGAAGTGTTAACACATCGGGTTAATGGCCCATATTTGACAATTTATATGCTATTAAATTAATCATTTACCGAGAGAAACCCACCCCAATATTAGATTATTACAACAACATATCCATTGAGTAAGAAAGTGGAGGAGAGCCAGCCCGTCTCTTAATTTTTTACTTTATATTACGCGATCAATTTTCACTCATCTCGTCATGAACCCAACAGCCAACATGTATGTAACCTTTTGTTAAATTTGGTGGCTATGCGTGTTGTTTGGGCGGGGTGTGGTAGGCCTACACTTTTCACACTTAAATATTTTGATTGTGAAATGTTACAGGGCACAGCGATCAGAGATATTTCATTATATTTTATTATGAGAGGAAGAAGCACATACAACGTTATTTACTATATATGTAGCGAAATAATTGTTTTCTGGTTTAACTTGGAAGCCTCCCAATATATTTGATATACAATTATATTTAAAATTATTTCCATGGTCATGGTCATTCACCCGTCTTTAGTTAGAAATTTGTTTGCATGAAAGACAGTTTAGTTTAGTTTTTACTGATTATTATTTCTTATCTGACTGGGGTAATAATAAAGGATAGTATAAATGGAAGCAAAGTGTGACAGTAACAAATATTTCCCCGTCACCCTAGCATGTCTTAAGTATATGATATCTCAAAGGGGAAAGTTTGGATTCACTGCATAAATGCAGTTCACCAAACTTCCCCCGAATGCACACTGTAACTTCCCCCTTCCCCCAAATATCCACTGTTGAATTAATTTGAAGCAATATAATAAGTACAAAATTGTGCGAGTTTTTAATTGTGTGGTCCATTTGTTATTTGATCTCTATTTATTGTTTAAAGTGCATTTAATATCACACTGGTTTTTAGAATATTACAACCTTATGTTTTATTAATTTACCCAATCGTAGCCTCATAAGGGCCGGTTATTTGTACACATAACCCTAATGCGCTCAGTATGGTCCAAACAATATATTGATATGAAAATAAAGTATCTGCAAAGTAAAGAACCCAATACTATATAATTTGACCTTATTAAAAAATTTGCACTTTTGCACACTTATTTGTACAAGTGCACTTTATCAGATCGTAAGGGTGGTTCTTATTTAACAAACTTATGTTTATCCTCTACCGATCTACGATGGTGTATGATTAAGTAAGTGTCAGTCGCTAAAAGTGTCAAAAATCCAATTTCATAAATCTCGACATTTGCGATTTCGGACCATATTCAAGGACATTTTAAGTCACTTTATAGACATAAAAAGTTAAACAAATGTTACGATTATAGTTAGAAATCACTCCAAATTACATTTTAATCCAAAAAATTACATTCTACGATGAATAGAACTGGAAATAATAGTGTTTGAAATATATAAAAAATGCGCACTTTTTAAGTGCACTTTGCACTAAGTGCACATGCGTCTTTTCCCAAGTTGTATCCTATTTCACACACTGTACAATCTATCCTCTATCCAATGAAAAATGTTACAGATCAAACGGCCCAGTAGAACCAAAGTTATTAATGTTTAAAAATAGTCACTCGAAAATTTCAAATTCTCTTGGTCACGTAGTCTAGTGGTTATCAATAACGTTAACGATACCTAAGTTCGTGGGTTCGAAACCCAATATTGACCATTCTTAATTTTTTGCAAAAAAAAATATTTTCAATTTTTGACTAAATTCGCTCTAACTTCGGTTCTGGTGCTCCAAATTCAATAAAATTGGTATATTCTTTGCCGCAATTTTTTTTTCTATCTTTTGAGAAGGGGTTATTTTTGGCCCCAAAAAAATGAAAAAAGGGCCAAAATTACGCGATATTTTTCGACCCTTAAAACTCGTTATTTTAATTATAAATGTTAAGAAAAAAGATAGTGGAGTTAATTTGCTACATTTTACAGGAACTTTTGGCGCAAAAAGTTAAATTATAATGTAATGGCGATTTATTAAAAAAAAATTTTGTCGTCCCTTTTTTATAAGTAGTATATTTCACACGATCGTCTGCAGCTCCATTTATATAATAGCTATGGCGCTGTAACTACCGTTGAAAGATAGATAATTTGACGTTCTATAAGACTGTTTAAATAAGTCTCCCAGACCTTATGTATTTTTCGAGCTAGACGAGTTCCCGCGAAGCGAGTTTGAAGCGTGAAATTTTAATTTGGGTCCTCATTTTTTTAATATCGTTTGCGCGGCAAAACCAATCGAATATTTGGATTCCCCGTATCGATATTAACCGTATAAAATGTACTTTAACCTTCTAGAGTCAAAAATAAAAAAGTTGTTAGTTATAAACTTTTTATCATTTTCTGGCCCTTTTTGGACCCCTTTGCCTACATATTTTTTGTACCCCCATTCGATAGGAATGTAGCCCCTGTGGTCTTCTACGCTTTCCGAAAAAGAATTGGCAGATTCCTACTAGCGTTGTCGAATTAAAAATTTTGGAAATAATAATTATGTAAAAAAGATGGAAAAAACGGACAAAGTTACGGCCCCTTTTTCCACCCGAAATTTTAATAAATATCTTACCCCCATTCGATACGAAGGTAGTACCACTCTTCCCCTTTCCAACCGCGTTACTTTCGTCCCCGTACGATTAATATTAGCCGAGTTAGAGCGGATCCCGCAAAGCCATTTTGTCCGTTTTATCAACTTTGACGGACAATTTCAGGAAAAAGGCGTGGTAATCTTTTTTGAAAAAAAAAACGAATTCACTAATTAATCCCTTCTATCGTATCCCGGCGTCGGCTAAGCAATAACCTAGGGTTTTTTCGAGCCACTGTAGAACGCCTTTCAAAAAATTTTTAAAATTGTCGAAAAAATGACGGTTTTTTGTCCGCCGTGTCCGTCGAGGGGATAGATTTGCTAATGTTAGAGTTGCTATTCCGAGCCGCTCCCCTGGTGCGAAAATAAAAAAAATTGGTCAGTTCCTTCATCGAAAAGTCCCCCAGAATCCCAAGTTAACCTATATAGTTAGCGATGGCCTGCGGCTTGGGTCAGAGTAAAACGCGGATCCGGATCAGGATCCGGATTCTATCATTTAACATTGTCCCTATGGAAGTCGACTGAATTGACATTTTTAGGGTGTAATCTGCGGATCCGTGCACTGCTAAATTTACCGAATCCGTAACCGAGTGTAAACCGCGGATTGGCTTTTTTTTTCGATCCGGAACGGAGTGTAAAACGCGGATTCATGTTGTAGGCTAAATCCTGAATGGAGTGTAAAACGCGGATTCATATTTCTACTGAATCCGGGATTGGGTGTAAAATACGGATTCAGGTTTATTACAAAATGTTATTGGATCCGGGAAGGGGTGTAAAACACGGATTCAATTTATTTACCAAGTGTTATTGGATCCGGGAAGGGGTGTAAAACACGGATTCAAGTTTATTACCAAGTTTTATTGGATCCGGGACGGGGTGTAAAACGCGGATTCAAGTTTATTACTAAGTTTTATTGGATCCGGGAAGGGGTGTAAAACACGGATTCAAGTTAATTACCAAGTTTTATTGGATCCGGGAAGGGGTGTAAAACGCGGATTCAAGTTTATTACCAAGTTTTATTGGATCCGGGACGGGGTGTAAAACGCGGATTCAAGTATATTACCAAAGTGTTACTGGATCCGGGGAGGGGTGTAAAACGCGTATTCAAGTTAATTACCAAGTTTTATTGGATCCGGGAAGGGGTGTAAAACGCGGATTCAAGTATATTACCAAAGTGTTACTGGATCCGGGGAGGGGTGTAAAACGCGGATTCAAGTTTATTACTAAGTTTTATTGGATCCGGGAAGGGGTGTAAAACGCGGATTCAAGTATATTACCAAAGTGTTACTGGATCCGGGGAGGGGTGTAAAACGCGGATTCAAGTTTATTACTAAGTTTTATTTGATCCGGGAAGGGGTGTAAAACGCGTATTCAAGTTTATTACTAAGTTTTATTGGATCCGGGAAGGGGTGTAAAACGCGGATTCAAGTTAATTACCAAAGTGTTACTGTATCCGGGAAGGGGTGTAAAACGCGGATTCAAGTTAATTACAAAGTGTTTCTGGATCCGGGACGGGGTGTAAAACGCGGACTCAAGTTTATTATCAAGTTTATTGGATCCAGGGAGGGGTGTAAAACGCGGATTCAAGTTTATAACCAAAGTGTTACTGGATCCGGGGAGGGGTGTAAAACGCGGATTCGGGTTAATTACAAAGTGTTTCTGGATCCGGGACGGGGTGTAAAATGCGAATTCAAGTTTATTACCAAGTTTAATTGGATCCGGGACGGGGTGTAAAACGCGGATTCAAGTTTATTACCAAAGTGTTACTGGATTCGGGGAGGGGTGTAAAACGCGGATTCGGGTTAATTACAAAGTGTTTCTGGATCCGGGACGGGGTGTAAAACGCGGATTCAAGTTTATTACCAAGTTTTATTGGATCCGGGACGGGGTGTAAAACGCGAATTCAAGTTTATTACCAAGTTTTACCCGGGACGGGGTGTAAACGCGGATTCGGGTTAATTACAAAGTGTTTCTGGATCCGGACGGGGTGTAAAACGCGGATTCAATAAAACTTGATAATTAACGTAAATCCGTGTTTTACACTCCATTCCGGATCCAATAAAACTTGGTAATTAACGAAAATCCGTGTTTTACACTCCATTCCGGATCCAATAAAACTTGATAATTAACGTAAATCCGTGTTTTACACTCCATTCCGGATCCAATAAAACTTGGTAATTAACGTAAATCCGTGTTTTACACTCCATTCCGGATCCAATAAAACTTGGTAATTAACGTAAATCCGTGTTTTACACTCCATTCCGGATCCAATAAAACTTGGTAATTAACGTAAATCCGTGTTTTACACTCCATTCCGGATCCAATAAAACTTGATAATTAACGTAAATCCGTGTTTTACACTCCATTCCGGATCCAATAAAACTTAGTAATTAACGAAAATCCGTGTTTTACACTCCATTCCGGATCCAACTAAACTTGATAATTAACGTAAATCCGTGTTTTACACTCCATTCCGGATTCACAAAATATATGAATCCGCGTTTTACACTGCAATACGGATTGCGTATTTCAGAATCCGCATATTACACTCAGTTACGGATTGTATGTAAATCCGGATCCGCCTTTTACACTCGCAAATCCGGGTCCTGATCCGTATCCGGATCCTGAATCCGGATCCGGATCCGCGTTTTACACCTACCCCTGCGGCTTTAGGAGCGGCCGCGGTATTCACCTCCCTCATAGCGGCCGCGGCGGTGTTGCGTCAAATGGAGAAATATTTATCCCACCGAGTGTCACGTATGTGACAAAAAAACGGACCACGCAATTTTTTTTTGAATTTCTGATAACTTAAATTTACTACGAAGAGCTAGGAATTATACTCAGGAGGGATATTAATCGTTTGACACCTGAATTGTAATTTTAATGGCCTAAATGAGCCCGTAATCACAAAAACAAAATTTGAAATTTGTCCCGTAAGTGACGATTTTTTTTTTAATTCGATGTAGCCTTTTCTATAACAAACTGTGCTTTAAGTGTATCACAGCAGGAGGGGACCGATTATTGTGTATCTGGCGATCTAATTATCAAATCCACCCGATCATTCATTCTCAAATGATTTACATTTTTGTATATTTTTAGTCCCGTGAGTAACTTGGTCAATATGGTTGGCATTGACATACGGGTCAAGTATATACTTTTCCGGAAATTTCCTTGAAAAAACATATTTCCGGAAAACTCACAACCTTAGTCAATACTCCGATACATTAGTACATGTATGGACGGGGTTGGGGGGGGGGGGGGGGGGGGGGGGTCCGTCTGTAGTGCAACAGTGTTTGAGACTGTAGCAGAATCAGACACTTGGTACATTTACGTTACCTATTTTACTATTTTACCTATTACGTTCACTTACCTGCGCTCCTGCTGTTGGATAAACTCATCCGCTGATATATCAAACTGAAAAAAAACGTAAATCAATATTTAATTGGAGTTATGTGGGAACCTAATTGTACCGAATTACCTTTTGTAGGTCTGGTTTTGTTGGGAACCTAATTGTACCGAATTACCTTTTGTAGGTCTGGTTCTGTTGGGAACCTATATAATTGTACCGAATTACATTTTGTAGGTCTGGTTCTGTTGGGAACCTAATTGTACCGAATTACCTTTTGTAGGTCTGGTTCTGTTGGGAACCTAATTGTACCGAATTACCTTTTGTACGTCTGGTTCTGTCGGGAACCTAATTGTACCGAATTACCTTTTGTAGGTCTGGTTCTGTTGGGAACCTAATTGTACCGAATTACCTTTTGTAGGTCTGGTTCTGTTGGGAACCTAATTGTACCGAATTACCTTTTGTAGGTCTGGTTCTGTTGGTAAAACCTAATTGTACCGATATACCTTTTGTAGGTCTGGTTCTGTTGGTAAAACCTAATTGTACCGAATTATCTTTTGTAGGTCTGGTTCTGTTGGTAAAACCTAATTGTACCGAATTATCTTTTGTAGGTCTGGTTCTGTTGGTAAAACCTAATTGTACCGAATTATCTTTTGTAGGTCTGGTTCTGTTGGGAACCTAATTGTAACGAATTATCTTTTGTAGGTCTGGTTCTGTTGGTAAAACCTAATTGTACCGAATTACCTTTTGTAGGTCTGGTTCTGTTGGGAACCTAATTGTACCGAATTACCTTTTGTAGGTCTGGTTCTGTTGGTAAAACCTAATTGTACCGAATTATCTTTTGTAGGTCTGGTTCTGTTGGGAACCTAATTGTAACGAATTACCTTTTGTAGGTCTGGTTCTGTGGGTAACCTAATTGTACCGAATTACCTTTTGTAGGTCTGGTTCTGTGGGTAACCTAATTGTACCGATATACCTTTTGTAGGTCTGGTTCTGTTGGTAACCTAATTGTACCGAATTACCTTTTGTAGGTCTGGTTCTGTTGGGAACCTAATTGTAACGAATTACCTTTTGTAGGTCTGGTTCTGTGGGTAACCTAATTGTACCGATATACCTTTTGTAGGTCTGGTTCTGTTGGTAAAACCTAATTGTACCGAATTATCTTTTGTAGGTCTTGTTCTGTTGGGAACCTAATTGTAACGAATTACCTTTTGTAGGTCTGGTTCTGTGGGTAACCTAATTGTACCGATATACCTTTTGTAGGTCTGGTTCTGTTGGTAACCTAATTGTACCGATATACCTTTTGTAGGTCTGGTTCTGTTGGTAAAACCTAATTGTACCGAATTACCTTTTGTAGGTCTGGTTCTGTTGGTAAAACCTAATTGTACCGAATTATCTTTTGTAGGTCTGGTTCTGTTGGGAACCTAATTGTAACGAATTACCTTTTGTAGGTCTGGTTCTGTGGGTAACCTAATTGTACCGAATTACCTTTTGTAGGTCTGGTTCTGTGGGTAACCTAATTGTACCGATATACCTTTTGTAGGTCTGGTTCTGTTGGTAACCTAATTGTACCGAATTACCTTTTGTAGGTCTGGTTCTGTTGGGAACCTAATTGTAACGAATTACCTTTTGTAGGTCTGGTTCTGTGGGTAACCTAATTGTACCGATATACCTTTTGTAGGTCTGGTTCTGTTGGTAAAACCTAATTGTACCGAATTATCTTTTGTAGGTCTTGTTCTGTTGGGAACCTAATTGTAACGAATTACCTTTTGTAGGTCTGGTTCTGTGGGTAACCTAATTGTACCGATATACCTTTTGTAGGTCTGGTTCTGTTGGTAACCTAATTGTACCGATATACCTTTTGTAGGTCTGGTTCTGTTGGTAACCTAATTGTACCGAATTACCTTTTGTAGGTCTGGTTCTGTTGGGAACCTAATTGTAACGAATTACCTTTTGTAGGTCTGGTTCTGTGGGTAACCTAATTGTACCGATATACCTTTTGTAGGTCTGGTTCTGTTGGTAACCTAATTGTACCGAATTACCTTTTGTAGGTCTGGTTCTGTTGGGAACCTAATTGTACCGAATTACCTTTTGTAGGTCTGGTTCTGTTGGGAACCTAATTGTACCGAATTACCTTTTGTAGGTCTGGTTCTGTTGGTAACCTAATTGTACCGATATACCTTTTGTAGGTCTGGTTCTGTTGGTAACCTAATTGTACCGAATTACCTTTTGTAGGTCTGGTTCTGTTGGGAACCTAATTGTACCGAATTACCTTTTGTAGGTCTGGTTCTGTTGGTAACCTAATTGTACCGAATTACCTTTTGTAGGTCTGGTTCTGTTGGGAACCTAATTGTACCGAATTACCTTTTGTAGGTCTGGTTCTGTTGGGAACCTAATTGTACCGAATTACCTTTTGTAGGTCTGGTTCTGTTGGTAACCTAATTGTACCGAATTACCTTTTGTAGGTCTGGTTCTGTTGGGAACCTAATTGTACCGAATTACCTTTTGTAGGTCTGGTTCTGTTGGTAACCTAATTGTACCGAATTACATTTTGTAGGTCTGGTTCTGTTGGGAACCTAATTGTACCGAATTACCTTTTGTAGGTCTGGTTCTGTTGGTAACCTAATTGTACCGAATTACCTTTTGTAGGTCTGATTCTGTTGGGAACCTAATTGTACCGAATTACCTTTTGTAGGTCTGGTTCTGTTGGGAACCTAATTGTACTGAATTACCTTTTGTAGGTCTTGTTCTGTTGGGAACCTAATTGTAACGAATTACCTTTTGTAGGTCTGGTTCTGTTGGGAACCTAATTGTACCGAATTACCTTTTGTAGGTCTGGTTCTGTGGGTAACCTAATTGTACCGATATACCTTTTGTAGGTCTGGTTCTGTTGGTAACCTAATTGTACCGAATTACCTTTTGTAGGTCTGGTTCTGTTGGGAACCTAATTGTACCGAATTACCTTTTGTAGGTCTGGTTCTGTTGGGAACCTAATTGTACCGAATTACCTTTTGTAGGTCTGGTTCTGTTGGTAAAACCTAATTGTACCGATATACCTTTTGTAGGTCTGGTTCTGTTGGTAAAACCTAATTGTACCGAATTATCTTTTGTAGGTCTGGTTCTGTTGGTAAAACCTAATTGTACCGAATTATCTTTTGTAGGTCTGGTTCTGTTGGTAAAACCTAATTGTACCGAATTATCTTTTGTAGGTCTGGTTCTGTTGGGAACCTAATTGTAACGAATTATCTTTTGTAGGTCTGGTTCTGTTGGGAACCTAATTGTAACGAATTATCTTTTGTAGGTCTGGTTCTGTTGGGAACCTAATTGTACCGAATTACCTTTTGTAGG
Organism: Nemertoderma westbladi; assembly: GCA_032718475.1. Classification (NCBI taxonomy): domain Eukaryota; kingdom Metazoa; phylum Xenacoelomorpha; order Nemertodermatida; family Nemertodermatidae; genus Nemertoderma; species Nemertoderma westbladi. The sequence goes on along the minus strand of JAUCBJ010004887.1, from coordinate 22,860 downwards.
TCTGGTTCTGTGGGTAACCTAATTGTACCGAATTACCTTTTGTAGGTCTGGTTCTGTTGGTAACCTAATTGTACCGAATTACCTTTTGTACGTCTGGTTCTGTTGGGAACCTAATTGTACCGAATTACCTTTTGTAGGTCTGGTTCTGTTGGGAACCTAATTGTACCGAATTACCTTTTGTAGGTCTGGTTCTGTTGGTAAAACCTAATTGTACCGAATTATCTTTTGTAGGTCTGGTTCTGTTGGGAACCTAATTGTAACGAATTATCTTTTGTAGGTCTGGTTCTGTTGGGAACCTAATTGTAACGAATTATCTTTTGTAGGTCTGGTTCTGTTGGGAACCTAATTGTACCGAATTACCTTTTGTAGGTCTGGTTCTGTTGGTAAAACCTAATTGTACCGAATTATCTTTTGTAGGTCTGGTTCTGTTGGTAACCTAATTGTACCGATATACCTTTTGTAGGTCTGGTTCTGTTGGTAACCTAATTGTACCGATATACCTTTTTGTAGGTCTGGTTCTGTTGGTAACCTAATTGTACCGAATTACCTTTTGTAGGTCTGGTTCTGTTGGGAACCTAATTGTAACGAATTACCTTTTGTAGGTCTGGTTCTGTGGGTAACCTAATTGTACCGATATACCTTTTGTAGGTCTGGTTCTGTTGGTAAAACCTAATTGTACCGAATTATCTTTTGTAGGTCTTGTTCTGTTGGGAACCTAATTGTAAAGAATTACCTTTTGTAGGTCTGGTTCTGTGGGTAACCTAATTGTACCGATATACCTTTTGTAGGTCTGGTTCTGTTGGTAACCTAATTGTACCGATATACCTTTTGTAGGTCTGGTTCTGTTGGTAACCTAATTGTACCGAATTACCTTTTGTAGGTCTGGATCTGTTGGGAACCTAATTGTAACGAATTACCTTTTGTAGGTCTGGTTCTGTGGGTAACCTAATTGTACCGATATACCTTTTGTAGGTCTGGTTCTGTTGGTAACCTAATTGTACCGAATTACCTTTTGTAGGTCTGGTTCTGTTGGGAACCTAATTGTACCGAATTACCTTTTGTAGGTCTGGTTCTGTGGGTAACCTAATTGTACCGATATACCTTTTGTAGGTCTGGTTCTGTTGGTAACCTAATTGTACCGAATTACCTTTTGTAGGTCTGGTTCTGTTGGTAAAACCTAATTGTACCGAATTACCTTTTGTAGGTCTGGTTCTGTGGGTAACCTAATTGTACCGATATACCTTTTGTAGGTCTGGTTCTGTTGGTAACCTAATTGTACCGAATTACCTTTTGTAGGTCTGGTTCTGTTGGTAAAACCTAATTGTACCGAATTACCTTTTGTAGGTCTGGTTCTGTTGGGAACCTAATTGTACCGAATTACCTTTTGTAGGTCTGGTTCTGTTGGTAACCTAATTGTACCGATATACCTTTTGTAGGTCTGGTTCTGTTGGTAAACCTAATTGTACCGAATTATCTTTTGTAGGTCTGGTTCTGTTGGGAACCTAATTGTACCGAATTACCTTTTGTAGGTCTGGTTCTGTGGGTAACCTAATTGTACCGATATACCTTTTGTAGGTCTGGTTCTGTTGGTAACCTAATTGTACCGAATTACCTTTTGTAGGTCTGGTTCTGTTGGGAACCTAATTGTACCGAATTACCTTTTGTAGGTCTGGTTCTGTGGGTAACCTAATTGTACCGATATACCTTTTGTAGGTCTGGTTCTGTTGGTAACCTAATTGTACCGAATTACCTTTTGTAGGTCTGGTTCTGTTGGGAACCTAATTGTACCGAATTACCTTTTGTAGGTCTGGTTCTGTTGGGAACCTAATTGTACCGAATTACCTTTTGTAGGTCTGGTTCTGTGGGTAACCTAATTGTACCGATATACCTTTTGTAGGTCTGGTTCTGTTGGTAACCTAATTGTACCGAATTACCTTTTGTAGGTCTGGTTCTGTTGGGAACCTAATTGTACCGAATTACCTTTTGTAGGTCTGGTTCTGTTGGGAACCTAATTGTACCGAATTACCTTTTGTAGGTCTGGTTCTGTTGGTAACCTAATTGTACCGATATACCTTTTGTAGGTCTGGTTCTGTTGGTAACCTAATTGTACCGAATTACCTTTTGTAGGTCTGGTTCTGTTGGGAACCTAATTGTACCGAATTACCTTTTGTAGGTCTGGTTCTGTTGGTAACCTAATTGTACCGAATTACCTTTTGTAGGTCTGGTTCTGTTGGGAACCTAATTGTACCGAATTACCTTTTGTAGGTCTGGTTCTGTTGGGAACCTAATTGTACCGAATTACCTTTTGTAGGTCTGGTTCTGTTGGTAACCTAATTGTACCGAATTACCTTTTGTAGGTCTGGTTCTGTTGGGAACCTAATTGTACCGAATTACCTTTTGTAGGTCTGGTTCTGTTGGTAACCTAATTGTACCGAATTACCTTTTGTAGGTCTGGTTCTGTTGGGAACCTAATTGTACCGAATTACCTTTTGTAGGTCTGGTTCTGTTGGTAACCTAATTGTACCGAATTACCTTTTGTAGGTCTGGTTCTGTTGGGAACCTAATTGTACCGAATTACCTTTTGTAGGTCTGGTTCTGTTGGGAACCTAATTGTACTGAATTACCTTTTGTAGGTCTGGTTCTGTTGGGAACCTAATTGTAACGAATTACCTTTTGTAGGTCTGGTTCTGTTGGGAACCTAATTGTACCGAATTACCTTTTGTAGGTCTGGTTCTGTGGGTAACCTAATTGTACCGATATACCTTTTGTAGGTCTGGTTCTGTTGGTAACCTAATTGTACCGAATTACCTTTTGTAGGTCTGGTTCTGTTGGGAACCTAATTGTACCGAATTACCTTTTGTAGGTCTGGTTCTGTTGGGAACCTAATTGTACCGAATTACCTTTTGTAGGTCTGGTTCTGTTGGTAACCTAATTGTACCGAATTACCTTTTGTAGGTCTGGTTCTGTTGGGAACCTAATTGTACCGAATTACCTTTTGTAGGTCTGGTTCTGTTGGTAACCTAATTGTACCGAATTACCTTTTGTAGGTCTGGTTCTGTTGGGAACCTAATTGTACCGAATTACCTTTTCAGCTTTTGTAGGTCTGGTTCTGTTGGTAACCTAATTGTACCGAATTACATTTTGTAGGTCTGGTTCTGTTGGGAACCTAATTGTACCGAATTACCTTTTGTAGGTCTGGTTCTGTTGGTAACCTAATTGTACCGAATTACCTTTTGTAGGTCTGGTTCTGTTGGGAACCTAATTGTACCGAATTACCTTTTGTAGGTCTGGTTCTGTTGGGAACCTAATTGTACCGAATTACCTTTTGTAGGTCTGGTTATGTTGGGAACCTAATTGTACCGAATTACCTTTTGTAGGTCTGGTTCTGTTGGGAACCTAATTGTACCGAATTACCTTTTGTAGGTCTGGTTCTGTTGGTAACCTAATTGTACCGAATTACCTTTTGTAGGTCTGGTTCTGTTGGTAACCTAATTGTACCGAATTACCTTTTGTAGGTCTGGTTCTGTGGGTAACCTAATTGTACCGATATACCTTTTGTAGGTCTGGTTCTGTTGGTAACCTAATTGTACCGAATTACCTTTTGTAGGTCTGGTTCTGTTGGTAAAACCTAATTGTACCGAATTACCTTTTGTAGGTCTGGTTCTGTGGGTAACCTAATTGTACCGATATACCTTTTGTAGGTCTGGTTCTGTTGGTAACCTAATTGTACCGAATTACCTTTTGTAGGTCTGGTTCTGTTGGTAAAACCTAATTGTACCGAATTACCTTTTGTAGGTCTGGTTCTGTTGGGAACCTAATTGTACCGAATTACCTTTTGTAGGTCTGGTTCTGTTGGTAACCTAATTGTACCGATATACCTTTTGTAGGTCTGGTTCTGTTGGTAAAACCTAATTGTACCGAATTATCTTTTGTAGGTCTTGTTCTGTTGGGAACCTAATTGTAACGAATTACCTTTTGTAGGTCTGGTTCTGTGGGTAACCTAATTGTACCGATATACCTTTTGTAGGTCTGGTTCTGTTGGTAACCTAATTGTACCGAATTACCTTTTGTAGGTCTGGTTCTGTTGGGAACCTAATTGTACCGAATTACCTTTTGTAGGTCTGGTTCTGTGGGTAACCTAATTGTACCGATATACCTTTTGTAGGTCTGGTTCTGTTGGTAACCTAATTGTACCGAATTACCTTTTGTAGGTCTGGTTCTGTTGGGAACCTAATTGTACCGAATTACCTTTTGTAGGTCTGGTTCTGTTGGGAACCTAATTGTACCGAATTACCTTTTGTAGGTCTGGTTCTGTGGGTAACCTAATTGTACCGATATACCTTTTGTAGGTCTGGTTCTGTTGGTAACCTAATTATACCGAATTACCTTTTGTAGGTCTGGTTCTGTTGGGAACCTAATTGTACCGAATTACCTTTTGTAGGTCTGGTTCTGTTGGGAACCTAATTGTACCGAATTACCTTTTGTAGGTCTGGTTCTGTTGGTAACCTAATTGTACCGATATACCTTTTGTAGGTCTGGTTCTGTTGGTAACCTAATTGTACCGAATTACCTTTTGTAGGTCTGGTTCTGTTGGGAACCTAATTGTACCGAATTACCTTTTGTAGGTCTGGTTCTGTTGGTAACCTAATTGTACCGAATTACCTTTTGTAGGTCTGGTTCTGTTGGGAACCTAATTGTACCGAATTACCTTTTGTAGGTCTGGTTCTGTTGGGAACCTAATTGTACCGAATTACCTTTTGTAGGTCTGGTTCTGTTGGTAACCTAATTGTACCGAATTACCTTTTGTAGGTCTGGTTCTGTTGGGAACCTAATTGTACCGAATTACCTTTTGTAGGTCTGGTTCTGTTGGTAACCTAATTGTACCGAATTACATTTTGTAGGTCTGGTTCTGTTGGGAACCTAATTGTACCGAATTACCTTTTGTAGGTCTGGTTCTGTTGGTAACCTAATTGTACCGAATTACCTTTTGTAGGTCTGGTTCTGTTGGGAACCTAATTGTACCGAATTACCTTTTGTAGGTCTGGTTCTGTTGGGAACCTAATTGTACTGAATTATCTTTTGTAGGTCTGGTTCTGTTGGGAACCTAATTGTACCGAATTACCTTTTGTAGGTCTGGTTCTGTTGGTAACCTAATTGTACCGATATACCTTTTGTAGGTCTGGTTCTGTTGGTAACCTAATTGTACCGAATTACCTTTTGTAGGTCTGGTTCTGTTGGGAACCTAATTGTACCGAATTACCTTTTGTACGTCTGGTTCTGTTGGGAACCTAATTGTAACGAATTACCTTTTGTAGGTCTGGTTCTGTTGGGAACCTAATTGTACCGAATTACCTTTTGTAGGTCTGGTTCTGTGGGTAACCTAATTGTACCGATATACCTTTTGTAGGTCTGGTTCTGTTGGTAACCTAATTGTACCGAATTACCTTTTGTAGGTCTCGTTCTGTTGGGAACCTAATTGTACCGAATTACCTTTTGTAGGTCTGGTTCTGTTGGGAACCTAATTGTACCGAATTACCTTTTGTAGGTCTGGTTCTGTTGGTAACCTAATTGTACCGAATTACCTTTTGTAGGTCTGGTTCTGTTGGGAACCTAATTGTACCGAATTACCTTTTGTAGGTCTGGTTCTGTTGGTAACCTAATTGTACCGAATTACCTTTTGTAGGTCTGGTTCTGTTGGGAACCTAATTGTACCGAATTACCTTTTCAGCTTTTGTAGGTCTGGTTCTGTTGGTAACCTAATTGTACCGAATTACATTTTGTAGGTCTGGTTCTGTTGGTAACCTAATTGTACCGAATTACCTTTTGTAGGTCTGGTTCTGTTGGTAACCTAATTGTACCGAATTACATTTTGTAGGTCTGGTTCTGTTGGTAACCTAATTGTACCGATATACCTTTTGTAGGTCTGGTTCTGTTGGTAACCTAATTGTACCGAATTACCTTTTGTAGGTCTGGTTCTGTTGGGAACCTAATTGTACCGAATTACCTTTTGTACGTCTGGTTCTGTTGGGAACCTAATTGTAACGAATTACCTTTTGTAGGTCTGGTTCTGTTGGGAACCTAATTGTACCGAATTACCTTTTGTAGGTCTGGTTCTGTGGGTAACCTAATTGTACCGATATACCTTTTGTAGGTCTGGTTCTGTTGGTAACCTAATTGTACCGAATTACCTTTTGTAGGTCTCGTTCTGTTGGGAACCTAATTGTACCGAATTACCTTTTGTAGGTCTGGTTCTGTTGGGAACCTAATTGTACCGAATTACCTTTTGTAGGTCTGGTTCTGTTGGTAACCTAATTGTACCGAATTACCTTTTGTAGGTCTGGTTCTGTTGGGAACCTAATTGTACCGAATTACCTTTTGTAGGTCTGGTTCTGTTGGTAACCTAATTGTACCGAATTACCTTTTGTAGGTCTGGTTCTGTTGGGAACCTAATTGTACCGAATTACCTTTTCAGCTTTTGTAGGTCTGGTTCTGTTGGTAACCTAATTGTACCGAATTACATTTTGTAGGTCTGGTTCTGTTGGGAACCTAATTGTACCGAATTACCTTTTGTAGGTCTGGTTCTGTTGGTAACCTAATTGTACCGAATTACCTTTTGTAGGTCTGGTTCTGTTGGGAACCTAATTGTACCGAATTACCTTTTGTAGGTCTGGTTCTGTTGGGAACCTAATTGTACCGAATTACCTTTTGTAGGTCTGGTTCTGTTGGTAACCTAATTGTACCGAATTACCTTTTGTAGGTCTGGTTCTGTTGGGAACCTAATTGTACCGAATTACCTTTTGTAGGTCTGGTTCTGTTGGTAACCTAATTGTACCGAATTACCTTTTGTAGGTCTGGTTCTGTTGGGAACCTAATTGTACCGAATTACCTTTTCAGCTTTTGTAGGTCTGGTTCTGTTGGTAACCTAATTGTACCGAATTACATTTTGTAGGTCTGGTTCTGTTGGGAACCTAATTGTACCGAATTACCTTTTGTAGGTCTGGTTCTGTTGGGAACCTAATTGTACCGAATTACCTTTTGTAGGTCTGGTTCTGTTGGGAACCTAATTGTACCGAATTACCTTTTGTAGGTCTGGTTCTGTTGGGAACCTAATTGTACCGAATTACCTTTTGTAGGTCTGGTTATGTTGGGAACCTAATTGTACCGAATTACCTTTTGTAGGTCTGGTTCTGTTGGGAACCTAATTGTACCGAATTACCTTTTGTAGGTCTGGTTCTGTTGGTAACCTAATTGTACCGAATTACCTTTTGTAGGTCTGGTTCTGTTGGGAACCTAATTGTACCGAATTACCTTTTCAGCTTTTGTAGGTCTGGTTCTGTTGGTAACCTAATTGTACCGAATTACATTTTGTAGGTCTGGTTCTGTTGGGAACCTAATTGTACCGAATTACCTTTTGTAGGTCTGGTTCTGTTGGTAACCTAATTGTACCGAATTACCTTTTGTAGGTCTGGTTCTGTTGGGAACCTAATTGTACCGAATTACCTTTTGTAGGTCTGGTTCTGTTGGGAACCTAATTGTACCGAATTACCTTTTGTAGGTCTGGTTCTGTTGGGAACCTAATTGTACCGAATTACCTTTTGTAGGTCTGGTTCTGTTGGTAACCTAATTGTACCGAATTACCTTTTGTAGGTCTGGTTCTGTTGGGAACCTAATTGTACCGAATTACCTTTTGTAGGTCTGGTTCTGTTGGGAACCTAATTGTACCGAATTACCTTTTGTAGGTCTGGTTCTGTTGGTAAAACCTAATTGTACCGAATTAACTTTTGTAGGTCTGGTTATGTTGGGAACCTAATTGTACCGAATTACCTTTTGTAGGTCTGGTTCTGTTGGTAACCTAATTGTACCGAATTACCTTTTGTAGGTCTGGTTCTGTTGGGAACCTAATTGTACCGAATTACCTTTTGTAGGTCTGGTTCTGTTGGGAACCTAATTGTACCGAATTACCTTTTGTAGGTCTGGTTCTGTTGGTAACCTAATTGTACCGAATTACCTTTTGTAGGTCTGGTTCTGTTGGGAACCTAATTGTACCGAATTACCTTTTGTATGTCTGGTTCTGTTGGTAACCTAATTGTACCGAATTACCTTTTGTAGGTCTGGTTCTGTTGGGAACCTATATAATTGTACCGAATTACATTTTGTAGGTCTGGTTCTGTTGGGAACCTAATTGTACCGAATTACCTTTTGTAGGTCTGGTTCTGTTGGTAACCTAATTGTACCGAATTACCTTTTGTAGGTCTGGTTCTGTTGGGAACCTAATTGTACCGAATTACCTTTTGTAGGTCTGGTTCTGTTGGTAACCTAATTGTACCGAATTACCTTTTGTAGGTCTGGTTCTGTTGGTAAAACCTAATTGTACCGAATTACCTTTTGTAGGTCTGGTTCTGTTGGGAACCTAATTGTACCGAATTACCTTTTGTAGGTCTGGTTCTGTTGGGAACCTAATTGTACCGAATTACCTTTTGTAGGTCTGGTTCTGTTGGGAACCTAATTGTACCGAATTACCTTTTGTAGGTCTGGTTCTGTTGGGAACCTATATAATTGTACCGAATTACATTTTGTAGGTCTGGTTCTGTTGGGAACCTAATTGTACCGAATTACCTTTTGTAGGTCTGGTTCTGTTGGTAACCTAATTGTACCGAATTACCTTTTGTAGGTCTGGTTCTGTTGGGAACCTAATTGTACCGAATTACCTTTTGTAGGTCTGGTTCTGTTGGGAACCTAATTGTACCGAATTACCTTTTGTAGGTCTGGTTCTGTTGGGAACCTAATTGTACCGAATTACCTTTTGTAGGTCTGGTTCTGTTGGGAACCTAATTGTACCGAATTACCTTTTGTAGGTCTGGTTCTGTTGGGAACCTAATTGTACCGAATTACCTTTTGTAGGTCTGGTTCTGTTGGGAACCTATATAATTGTACCGAATTACATTTTGTAGGTCTGGTTCTGTTGGGAACCTAATTGTACCGAATTACCTTTTGTAGGTCTGGTTCTGTTGGTAACCTAATTGTACCGAATTACCTTTTGTAGGTCTGGTTCTGTTGGGAACCTAATTGTACCGAATTACCTTTTGTAGGTCTGGTTCTGTTGGGAACCTAATTGTACCGAATTACCTTTTGTAGGTCTGGTTCTGTTGGGAACCTAATTGTACCGAATTACCTTTTGTAGGTCTGGTTCTGTTGGGAACCTAATTGTACCGAATTACCTTTTGTAGGTCTGGTTCTGTTGGGAACCTAATTGTACCGAATTACCTTTTGCAGGTCTGGTTCTGTTGGTAACCTAATTGTACCGAATTACCTTTTGTAGGTCTGGTTCTGTTGGGAACCTAATTGTACCGAATTACCTTTTGTAGGTCTGGTTCTGTTGGTAACCTAATTGTACCGAATTACCTTTTGTAGGTCTGGTTCTGTTGGGAACCTAATTGTACCGAATTACCTTTTGTAGGTCTGGTTCTGTTGGGAACCTAATTGTACCGAATTACCTTTTGTAGGTCTGGTTCTGTTGGTAACCTAATTGTACCGAATTACCTTTTGTAGGTCTGGTTCTGTTGGGAACCTAATTGTACCGAATTACCTTTTGTAGGTCTGGTTCTGTTGGGAACCTAATTGTACCGAATTACCTTTTGTAGGTCTGGTTCTGTTGGGAACCTAATTGTACCGAATTACCTTTTGTACGTCTGGTTCTGTTGGTAACCTAATTGTACCGAATTACCTTTTGTAGGTCTGGTTCTGTTGGGAACCTAATTGTACCGAATTACCTTTTGTAGGTCTGGTTCTGTTGGGAACCTAATTGTACCGAATTACCTTTTGTAGGTCTGGTTCTGTTTGGGAACCTATTGTACCGAATTACCTTTTGTAGGTCTGGTTCTGTTGGGAACCTAATTGTACCGAATTACCTTTTGTAGGTCTGGTTCTGTTGGGAACCTAATTGTACCGAATTACCTTTTGTAGGTCTGGTTCTGTTGGGAACCTAATTGTACCGAATTACCTTTTGTAGGTCTGGTTCTGTTGGGAACCTAATTGTACCGAAGTCATCATCATCTAACAACGGTGTTAGGACACCGACAGGACGTGATCCTCCCTGTAAAATAAGTTATAATTACAGGGTGTACTACAGTAGGGTGTTTCGAAAAAACACTTTTTTCATATTTTCATTGCTCAAGTGAAGTTTCCCATTGCATTTCACCTAAAAACAATAGAAACAAATTCTTCTCAAAAAATATTAAATAATGTAAAGGTGGTGGTACATCAGACCCACAATATTGAAAAATGAAGCGGTGCCTACTTTTTTGCGTTTCTAACTGAAATCTTGAAGATTTTCTTATGAAATTTTTTTGATTGAGTTGATGCATAGGGGTAGTACTACAGAAATTTTTACTTTTTTCAAAATACTGGAAAATTCTGAAAAATTGTCATATATAAACTTTTCAGATATTATAATTTAGGTGTTAGATATATTATATCCAGCCCTCAACTGGTTTGTCTAGTTAATCTTGTTAGTGTGAAGTTATTAACACAAAAATTAATTATATCAGTTAAAATATAGGGGTGGTATAGACACAGTTTATTAGGCCTAATATTGACATAATTGGGATTGGCGAATGGAATCGTAAGTGTAATAATGTAAGTTTATGTTAATTCCTAAGGTGAAGCGACAAACACATTTTTTTGTTCAAATTAAGTTGAGTTAGTGAAAATAAATGTTATAATCAAAACAAAAACTAATCCTACAACATTTCACAAAAATATTTCAAGATTTTCAGTATCCAAACTGTCTACAGATTTTCACAGCATCGCAGATTTCGCGATCAATCGTCACAGAAGAGCTTCACCATTTTTTCACTTCTGTTGATCGTACAGGCCTCATATTTGTCTCATTTGAATCGCAAACGTTATTTTAGTGGGGGTAGGCACCATGAAAACAACACAACATGTATTAGTTCTCGATCAACCCTTCACATGTTGTACTATATCTCGGGAACTAATTATTCTGTCGTATTGATGGTGTCTACCCCAACTAAATCGATGGTGTCTACCCCAACTAAATCGATCATTGCGGATCGAATGAGCACATTTAATTCTGTGGGATAATTAGAAGCACCCTTTTTTTTTGTAATATTCCAATATCTCATTGATGCGCTAATGGTAAGTTGAGCTACCATTTACCTTTTGTGCAATATCTCGAGAACTAATAATTCTTGTGTTGTTTTTATGGTGTCTACCCCCACTAAAATGACGTTTGCGATTCAAATGAGACAAATGTTGTAGGATAAGTTTTGTTTTGATTATAACATTTATTTTCACTAACTCAACTTAATTTGAACAGAACAAATGTGTTTGTCGCTTCACCTTAGGAATTAACATAAACTTACATTATTACACTTACGATTCTATTCGCCAATCCCAATTATGTCAATATTAGGCCTAATAAACTGTGTCTATACCACCCCTATATTCCAACCGATATAATTAATTTTGATGTTAATAACTTCACAATAACAAGATTAACTATAAACTAATTGAGGGCTGGATATAATATATCTAACACCTAAAATATAACATCTGAAAAGTTTATATGTGACAATTTTTCAGAATTTTCCAGTATTTGGAAAAAAGTGAGTGTCTCTCAATCACCCCTATGATCAACTCAATAAAAAGAACTTCATAAGAAAACTTCACAATCACCATTGTAATGGATTTCTCGTGCCTCTTGGCACGATAAGCTCCTAAAACGGGTTTGAATCTCTAAAGGTTCCAAGAAGTGCTATTCTTCCCCTTATTGTTTTGGTTCCCGGCTGATAAGAAATATTTCCCACTAGAACACGGTCCTTCAATGACTTGTTATTTACGGACATCCACAACCCTTCAAGATAGTGCAAAAACACAGTGATTTCTGTTCTTCCCAAGATGTATATTGCTCTCTTCTGGCATATAAAAATAGTGTACTGACTGTAACACCATAGAAAAACCTCTGGGATGAGGAAAAAGATAAACCGGGTGAGGGGTGCTTTGGGTCCGTTAGTATAGCCTCAAATAATCAAAATATAGTCCAAAACAGTATATAAACAAAACAGTATAGAAAAATACAGTATTTTTAGTCGTTTCGCTATGCTAAAAATACAGCAGCTTCACGCTATCACGCGCTCTGAGCCCAAACAGGGGTGGGACAGATTGGACGCAAATGGATAGATGTTACTTTGCCCTCAAAGCTATACCGTCGATACTGGCGGGAGAGCCTGGGATGAACTGTAGCCAGCGGACAGAGTGCACAAGCACCACCGTTGGTAACTGACAGAGTTGAAGCCTATAGGGACACTGATACTTTGCCCCCAAAAATAAATAGTCGGTCCTGAGACGAACTAAGTAGCCAGTGGACAGAGTGCGCGAGCGCTCTGGGGCTAGTTAGCAGCGAAACTCAGTCCTGAGGCGGAATCGTCTTACCTTCCCAGCAACCGCGAACCCGTTAAGGCCTGCCTGGGATGAAGGAAGTCCAATACCTTGGAGCAGAGCCTAGCTTAGCTGCCGAGGGGGCCAACTATGAGGCTGGTTTTTGGGACTGACTTTTCCATCCGAATGTGGCCCCATTTAAACCCGGTGTGGGGTCAATATGAAGTTCACCCCTAATTATCACCTAAACATAGTTTGTCTTTCTTGTGCAGTGATTTACGTTCAACCCATGTAAAATATAATTAATATGTGGTTGTTAGACTGACCAATAACCGACTACTGTTGAATGGCAATAGAGTTTGCTGGTTATCAATTATTCCTTTGTTAATAACTGGGTGAGATTAATAAGGTGGATGAATGTTGGCGCACTGAGGGGTGAGGGGTCAATGAGAAAAAGGAGGGAGGTTGTATAGTGACCTCCTTTATTGGATGGCAGTAATTTGTAGATAGATAGATAGATTTATTTATACATTATGTAAAAACAATAACAAATACACCAAACAATGTACCGGTATAAAGGTATTGTCCAACATAACATATAGGATTACCCCTAAAGCTTTGCAGCTTATTTCCAAGGGGGTCCTTTATGTTACTTGGTTACAAATACAATATTACACTAAGCTAACCTAAAACCAATATAAAACGTAATTACACTATGTACATGTACAACTTTACCGAGAGCGTGACAATGCCCGACTCAACGATAAAGATGTAATGTACAGAACAATTTAATATAAAACATAATTACAGTATAAATAGTAAATAATTATTAAACTAATAACTTACTGTAGGACTATTGTACCTATTTTTACATTGCACACGGAGGTGAGATTTAACTGCAGATTTAAAAGAATGTTGATTATATAGGTTTTTAATTTCATTAGGCAGAGCGTTCCAATTTTTAATACCGTTAAAAAAGAAAGTATCAGATTCAAAGGATTTACAATTCGGGAGGTAGAAGTTTGAAGCACTAGCTCTGGTACTGTAAGAGTGTGTATCGCGTACTCTGTTGAATTTTTGTTTTAGGTAATTGGGACATTTACCATTATACACTTTATGCACATGGTTAAGGCGTAGCTGCTTAACTCTACTATCTAAGTTAAGTAGTCCAGATTCAGAAAAGTCATCTGGAGTTAGGTGGTGCCTAGGTTTGTAGTCTTTAATAAATCGTACTACTTTATTCTGAGCTACTTGTAATTTACATTTAAGCTGTTTGGTTAAGCCTTCATACCAAGAAGAGAATGCATAGTCCATGTGACACTGTATTAAAGAAGGGCAAAGTAACTTGTGGGAGTCGGTGTTTAAACTATTTTTATTTCTGTATAGAAACCTAAGCCTACTGTTAACTTTCGAGAAAATATTTTTCACTGTGCTTTCTCCTGATAAGCAGTTATCCAATGTGGCGCCTAAATATTTAACTTCCTTTTTATTTTCAATCTTATGTCCATTACTAGTGACTTCAAACTTAGTTACCTTCTTTAACTTTCTTTTGGAACCAAACAAAATACTTTCAGTCTTACCGTAGTGAATGGATAGCTTATTATCAACCAACCACTCATTACAGGATTCTAGAACTGCACTTAACTTTTGGGAAATATGGATAGGATCTTTATGAGAGAAAATAAGAGCACTGTCGTCGGCATATAAAATGAGTTTAAAATCGGGATCTATACTACTTATCATATCATTTACATAGCATACAAAAAGCAGAGGACCTAATATACTACCTTGCGGTACACCACAGGTAATCTCGTGTACAGTAGACTGCGATTTGCTAATGACTACAGTTTGACCTCTGTCTGACAGGTAGGACTTGAACCAGTCTATAGAACCTACACCCATCAGGCCTAACTTACCAAGCAGAATTTCGTGATCTACTGTATCGAAAGCCTTTTGTAGGTCCAACATTACCATACCAGTATATAAACCCTTTGCGTTATTACATCTAATTGTATCAGTTAAGTTAATAAGGCAGGTGTCTGTAGAATATGATTTACGAAAACTGGACTGAAGTTCATAGATCAGATTTAGCCTCCTAAGATGTGCCTCCAGCTGTAGAAAAACAGAACATTCTAGAATTTTAGATACAATACTTAAGATACTAACAGGTCTGTAATTACAGGGTTCTACTTTACTATTCTTTTTATACAGAGGAACAACCTTAACTAATTTCAGTTCGTCTGGTACTACATTATCTACGATAGAGTAATTAATAATAAATGTAATAGGCACTTTAAGTACTTCAGCACCATCCTTAAGAAAACGGGCAGGTATTAGGTCTAGACCGGTACTTTTTGAGGCTGATAGGCTAAGTAGATTTTGAAAAACGAAACGGGTTTTAAAAATAACTTTTCTGAATTTTGTAACTTTTCTAAATAAAAATTATTTAGAGTGGTAGGGGAGTAGCCGGCAATATTGGTTGGAAATGTGGGTGAAGGCGATTAAAGATGCCTTGGATGGAAATATGTTGTAATACTGGATATTAACGGAATGAAATATTACGGTGGGAAAGGGAATAATTGTGTAGTGATTATTGCATTTTTAAATCAGAATCACGACGGAGTGTATTTTTGTATGTTTGCCTACGGAGGCGCGAAAAATCGATTACAACCATTGTGATTGATTATATTAAACTACTTGAGGACTGAAAATTTCAAATTTGAAAATTTCAGGTAGAAGCGCAAAAAATGTAGGCGCGGCGTCATTTTTAATATTTTGGTTCTGATGTACCACCTCTTAAACATTAATATTTGTTGGAGAAAATTCGTTAATAATGTTTTGAGGTGAAATGCAATGGGGAAATTCACTTGAGCAATGAAAATATGAAAAAAGTGTTTTTTCGAAACACCATAATATACAGTTTACACGTACGGACAATATATAATATTAATTTCATATGCTCATTGTTTATATTTGGATCCGGACATTTCCGACATGGAAAACTCCGTCCGAGGGCAATCGTAATCTTGATAATTCCGCCGCATACAGAAACAAGCTAAAAGTGTTCCTCCAGTCATTACAATATGTTGTCACTACAATAACGACTGTATGGTGTTAGACATCAACAACAAATAAACTAATGTAAATCACATAGAACTCACAAGATCAGTAGAATTTCTGTTAGACCATAATACAAGGGTTTGGATGGAGAATAAATCCCATCTCTCCTTGATGTCTACCGGTAACTCATCCAAACAATCTCTAATAGTAACTCCATTTGGTTGAACAGAACTGCTCTCCGCTAGGTGTTTAGCCATAGTCATTAGATGGCCCATATAGCCATAGCGGCAACTTAGTTTCAAGAGGCTGTAACATAAACACACATAATTAAATGAGTTAGGTGGTGCAGGTGGGGTGGGGTTGGGTGGTGCTGGTGCTGCTGGGCCATAAAATAAATGGTATTATTTACTATTTTTAGTTTAGCTAATGACCCAGCGACCCAGGCGCTATTATTAAAAGGAACACGTTACTATGGCCGTGTGTGTATCCAAAAGAACACGTTACTATGGCCGTGTGTGTATCCAAAAGGAACACGTTACAATGGCCGTGTGTGTATCCAAAAGGAACACGTTACAATGGCCGTGTGTGTATCCAAAAGGAACACGTTACTATGGCCGTGTGTGTATCCAAAAGGAACACGTTACTATGGCCGTGTGTGTATCCAAAAGGAACACGTTACAATGGCCGTGTGTGTATCCAAAAGGAACACGTTACAATGGCCGTGTGTGTATCCAAAAAAAAACATGTTACAATGGCCGTGTGTGTATCCAAAAGGAACACGTTACTATGGCCGTGTGTGTATCCAAAAGGAACACGTTACAATGGCCGTGTGTGTATCCAAAAGGAACACGTTACAATGGCCGTGTGTGTATCCAAAAAAAAACACGTTACAATGGCCGTGTGTGTATCCAAAAGGAACACGTTACAATGGCCGTGTGTGTATCCAAAAGTAACACGTTACAATGGCCGTGTGTGTATCCAAAAGGAACACGTTACAATGGCCGTGTGTGTATCCAAAAGGAACACGTTACAATGGCCGTGTGTGTATCCAAAAGGAACACGTTACTATGGCCGTGTGTGTATCCAAAAGGAACACGTTACTATGGCCGTGTGTGTATCCAAAAGGAACACGTTACAATGGCCGTGTGTGTATCCAAAAGGAACACGTTACAATGGCCGTGTGTGTATCCAAAAAAAAACATGTTACAATGGCCGTGTGTGTATCCAAAAGGAACACGTTACTATGGCCGTGTGTGTATCCAAAAGGAACACGTTACAATGGCCGTGTGTGTATCCAAAAGGAACACGTTACAATGGCCGTGTGTGTATCCAAAAAAAAACACGTTACAATGGCCGTGTGTGTATCCAAAAGGAACACGTTACAATGGCCGTGTGTGTATCCAAAAGTAACACGTTACAATGGCCGTGTGTGTATCCAAAAGGAACACGTTACAATGGCCGTGTGTGTTGTGTATCCAAAAGGAACACGTTGCAATGGCCGTGTGTGTTGTGTATCCAAAAGGAACACGTTACAATGGCCGTGTGTGTATCCAGGAACACGTTACAATGGCCGTGTGTGTATCCACAAGGAACACGTTACAATGGCCGTGTGTGTATCCACAAGGAACACGTTACAATGGCCGTGTGTGTTGTGTATCCAAAAGGAACACGTTACAATGGCCGTGTGTGTATCCAGGAACACGTTACAATGGCCGTGTGTGTATCCACAAGGAACACGTTACAATGGCCGTGTGTGTATCCAAAAGGAACACGTTATAATGGCCGTGTGTGTATCCAGGAACACGTTGCAATGGCCGTGTGCATCCAAAAGGAACACGTTACTATGGCCGTGTGTGTATCCAAAAGGAACACGTTACAATGGCCGTGTGTGTATCCAAAAGGAACACGTTACAATAGCCGTGTGTGTATCCAAAAGGAACACGTTACAATGGCCGTGTGTGTATCCAAAAGGAACACGTTATAATGGCCGTGTGTGTATCCAGGAACACGTTGCAATGGCCGTGTGCATCCAAAAGGAACACGTTACTATGGCCGTGTGTGTATCCAAAAGGAACACGTTATAATGGCCGTGTGTGTATCCAGGAACACGTTGCAATGGCCGTGTGCATCCAAAAGGAACACGTTACAATGGCCGTGTGTGTATCCAAAAGGAACACGTTATAATGGCCGTGTGTGTATCCAGGAACACGTTGCAATGGCCGTGTGCATCCAAAAGGAACACGTTACTATGGCCGTGTGTGTATCCAAAAGGAACACGTTACAATGGCCGTGTGTGTATCCAAAAGGAACACGTTACAATGGCCGTGTGTGTATCCAAAAGGAACACGTTACAATAGCCGTGTGTGTATCCAAAAGGAACACGTTACAATGGCCGTGTGTGTATCCAAAAAAAAAACACGTTACAATGGCCGTGTGTGTATCCAAAAGGAACACGTTACAATGGCCGTGTGTGTATCCAAAAGGAACACGTTACAATGGCCGTGTGAGTATCCAAAAGGAACACGTTACAATGGCCGTGTGTGTTGTGTATCCAAAAGGAACACGTTACAATGGCCGTGTGTGTATCCAGGAACACGTTACAATGGCCGTGTGTGTATCCAAAAGGAACACGTTGCAATGGCCGTGTGTTTATCCAAAATGAACACGTTACAATGGCCGTGTGTGTATCCAAAAGGAACACGTTACAATGGCCGTGTGTGTATCCAAAAGGAACACGTTACAATGGCCGTGTGTGTATCCAAAAGGAACACGTTACAATGGCCGTGTGTGTATCCAAAAGGAACACGTTACAATAGCCGTGTGTGTATCCAAAAGGAACACGTTACAATGGCCGTGTGTGTATCCAAAAAAAACACGTTACAATGGCCGTGTGTGTATCCAAAAGGAACACGTTACAATGGCCGTGTGTGTATCCAAAAGGAACACGTTACAATGGCCGTGTGAGTATCCAAAAGGAACACGTTACAATGGCCGTGTGTGTTGTGTATCCAAAAGGAACACGTTACAATGGCCGTGTGTGTATCCAGGAACACGTTACAATGGCCGTGTGTGTATCCAAAAGGAACACGTTGCAATGGCCGTGTGTTTATCCAAAATGAACACGTTACAGTGGCCGTGTGTGTATCCAAAAGGAACACGTTACAATGGCCGTGTGTGTATCCAAAAGGAACACGTTATAATGGCCGTGTGTGTATCCAGGAACACGTTGCAATGGCCGTGTGCATCCAAAAGGAACACGTTACAATGGCCGTGTGCATCCAAAAGGAACACGTTACAATGGCCGTGTGTGTTGTGTATCCAAAAGGAACACGTTACAATGGCCGTGTGTGTATCCAGGAACACGTTACAATGGCCGTGTGTGTATCCAAAAGGAACACGTTGCAATGGCCGTGTGTGTATCCAAAAGGAACACGTTACAATGGCCGTGTGTGTATCCAAAAGGAACACGTTATAATGGCCGTGTGTGTATCCAGGAACACGTTGCAATGGCCGTGTGCATCCAAAAGGAACACGTTACTATGGCCGTGTGTGTATCCAAAAGGAACACGTTATAATGGCCGTGTGTGTATCCAGGAACACGTTGCAATGGCCGTGTGCATCCAAAAGGAACACGTTACAATGGCCGTGTGTGTATCCAGGAACACGTTACAATGGCCGTGTGTGTATCCAAAAGGAACACGTTGCAATGGCCGTGTGTGTATACAAAAGGAACACGTTACAATGGACGTGTGTGTATCCAAAAGGAACACGTTATAATGGCCATGTGTGTATCCAGGAACACGTTGCAATGGTCGTGTGCATCCAAAAGGAACACGTTACTATGGCCGTGTGTGTATCCAAAAGGAACACGTTATAATGGGCGTGTGTGTATCCAGGAACACGTTGCAATGGCCGTGTGCATCCAAAAGGAACACGTTACTATGGCCGTGTGTGTATCCAAAAGGAACACGTTACTATGGCCGTGTGTGTATCCAAAAGGAACACGTTACAATGGCCGTGTGTGTATCCAAAAGGAACACGTTGCAATGGCCGTGTGTGTATCCAAAAGGAACACGTTACAATGGCCGTGTGTGTATCCAAAAGGAACACGTTACCATGGCCGTGTGTGTATCCAACACGTTACAATGGCCGTGTGTGTATCCAAAAGGAACACGTTATAATGGCCATGTGTGTATCCAGGAACACGTTGCAATGGCCGTGTGCATCCAAAAGGAACACGTTACTATGGCCGTGTGTGTATCCAAAAGGAACACGTTACTATGGCCGTGTGTGTATCCAAAAGGAACACGTTACAATGGCCGTGTGTGTATCCAAAAGGAACACGTTGCAATGGCCGTGTGTGTATCCAAAAGGAACACGTTACAATGGCCGTGTGTGTATCCAAAAGGAACACGTTGCAATGGCCGTGTGTGTATCCAAAAGGAACACGTTACAATGGCCGTGTGTGTATCCAAAAGGAACACGTTACTATGGCCGTGTGTGTATCCAAAAGGAACACGTTACAATGGCCGTGTGTGTATCCAAAAGGAACACGTTGCAATGGCCGTGTGTGTATCCAAAAGGAACACGTTACAATGGCCGTGTGTGTATCCAAAAGGAACACGTTGCAATGGCCGTGTGTGTATCCAAAAGGAACACGTTACAATGGCCGTGTGTGTATCCAAAAGGAACACGTTGCAATGGCCGTGTGTGTATCCAAAAGGAACATGTTACAATGGCCGTGTGTGTATCCAAAAGGAACACGTTACCATGGCCGTGTGTGTATCCAACACGTTACAATGGCCGTGTGTGTATCCAAAAGGAACACGTTGCAATGGCCGTGTGTGTATCCAAAAGGAACACGTTGCAATGGCCGTGTGTGTATCCAAAAGGAACACGTTACAATGGCCGTGTGTGTATCCAAAAGGAACACGTTGCAATGGCCGTGTGTGTATCCAAAAGGAACACGTTACAATGGCCGTGTGTGTATCCAAAAGGAACACGTTGCAATGGCCGTGTGTGTATCCAAAAGGAACATGTTACAATGGCCGTGTGTGTATCCAAAAGGAACACGTTACAATGACCGTGTTTATATCCAAAAGGAACACGTTACAATGGCCGTGTTTATATCCAAAAGGAACACGTTACAATGGCCGTGTTTATATCCAAAAGGAACACGTTACAATGGCCGTGTGTGTATCCAGGAACACGTTACCATGGCCGTGTGTGTATCCAGGAACACCCCACCATGGCCGTGTGTGTATCCAGGAACACGTTACCATGGCCGTGTGTGTATCCAGGAACACGTTACCATGGCCGTGTGTGTATCCAGGAACACGTTACCATGGCCGTGTGTGTATCCAGGAACACGTTACCATGGCCGTGTGTGTATCCAGGAACACGTTACCATGGCCGTGTGTGTATCCAAAACAAATATCAATTTCTTAATTAATTGATTAGAAAATCGAAGTTGAAGTTTAAACTGCGTATTTGATGGGCAGTGAGATTCACAGATAAAGAAGGTCGAAATTAAATCAGGTACCCTGTGTCTACCCGGTACCTGTCTCTATACCCCACCTATACAATAGGTTGCCGAATCTACCAATACGTACATGTGCTTGTCTACCAATACGTACATGTGTCTACCCTCCTGTACAATACGTAGGTACAATATGGTAGGTACCTGTGCCTACCATTACGTACATATTGTGTCTACCCTCCTGTACAATAGGTAGGTACAATATGGTAGGTACCTGTGCCTACCATTACGTATATGTGTCTACCCTCCTGTACAATAGGTAGGTACAATATGGTAGGTACCTGTGCCTACCATTACGTATATGTGTCTACCCTCCTGTACAATAGGTAGGTACAATATGGTAGGTACCTGTGCCTACCATTACGTACATGTGTCTACCCTCCTGTACAATAGGTAGGTACAATATGGTAGGTACCTGTGGCTACCATTACGTACACGTGTCTACCCTCAGGTAGGTACAATATGGTAGGTACCTGTGCCTACCATTACGTACATGTGTCTACCCTCCTGTACAATAGGTAGGTACAATATGGTAGGTACCTGTGCCTACCTTTACGTACATGTGTCTACCCTCCTGTACAATAGGTAGGTACAATATGGTAGGTACCTGTGCCTACCATTACGTATATGTGTCTACCCTCCTATACAATAGGTATCTGTATCTTTCCACCGATACATTTAGGTACCAGTGGCTATTCGGTACATGAGTCTACCCACCTGTTTTCTGAACCGAATTCGAGATCGTTGTCTAAAAATGGGGCAATGATTCTATGAATGAGACGACAGTCTATGATAAGGTGGTGTATAAGGTTTGGCTGATGCAATGACAGTAAAGGTTGGCTGGGTGGTTTTGGTTGGATGAGCTGTGTCTGTGGTTGGCTGAGCTGTGTCTGTGGTAGGCTGGATTGTGTCTGTGGTTGGCTTGGATGTGCTTGTGGTTGGGGTGGTTGTGTCTGTGTTTGGCTAGGTTGTGTCTGTGGTTGGCTTTGTTGTGCCTGTGGTTGGCTTTGTTGTGTCAGTGGTTGGCTGGGTTGAGTCTGTGGTTGGCTGGGTTGAGTTTGCGATTGCTGTACTTCAGGTAGTGGATGTGCAATATTAGACAGCTGTCCCTCTCTACTGATTGGCTGTTGTGCGTCACTACTTCCCACTTGTCCGTTTGTTTGACCTTGTCCGTTTGTTGTACCGACATGTTGATCATTATGCGTAGACAGTATCTCGTTCGATAATACGTGTTTTACGATAAGTTCAACTTGGTGATGTAGGAAATTGTTCCACTCGTATTCAAAGAAAAGATCCTGCAAATAAATTAAAAAGACCAAGAGTAGAACAAAATAACCGTTGACTTGGGTGATGGGGAATTATCGACCCACATCGTTTATGAGACCCACCCCCATTCTCCCAACACACCCGCCTCCACTAGTGGTCATAAATAACAGCAAAGCTTAGCGAAATATCAACCAATTTGATCGCTTCATATATGGCTGTTTTTGTAAGGGTGCTTACTGCTATTTGGGCAATACGATACGTGGTTATACTTCTTGGAAATGTGATTACTCTACAGAAATTAATTACTATTTTTAGACATAGAAGCAGCCTTCCATTATCTTTATCATTACAGATTGTATTCATTCACTCAACTAGCTCGCCGCAGTAGATCGATATATGCATTACTGCACGCTACCACTGTATTTAATGTCATGATTGACATTAAATATAAACCAATGTATATGAATGGTCGAATAAGTTAGGGTATAATATGTTTGTTTACATTGAACATAGCTAGCAAATAATTCGAAAATTTTGTGCGGTATTAAACCGACCAGATTGTTATTATTTGGACAAGTGAAGCAGTGCTTCTTACT
>JAUCBJ010004885.1:0-56401 GCA_032718475.1 Nemertoderma westbladi | reverse complement strand
AAAAGGACAACCTCTCATCATAATAATCACGCGATCTAAACATCATTCTTCTCATTTCGCTATAATTTTAATTAATTTAATAATACGCCAAAATAAAAGGTTTTAACTTTTTGCCAATATTTTTCATATATTTACACTAGAAACTATAAACGAACCTGCCCCTCAAACCAGTATCGCAGTACCCTGAGTGAGCGAAAATGAAAACACGATAATTGCCTTCAACTCAACGATAGAAACACCAGCTGCTGGTACTCATGTGGGCCTAGTAAGCTACTACTATTTATTGAATGGATAGCCCAAACTGCAGAGAAGTATATTACTTGCCAAATTGATTACTATCTCACTCTAACCCTGTAACCCAGACAGTAATCAAACATCAACTGTAAGTTTGTATAATGTATTACACCACCAGATGAATACCTCTTCCCAGTGAATCCTATGACAATAGTCTATAAGGTTACTCACTGCTATGTTAGGTGGGAGGGAGTTGATGATAATGAATGAGGAGGGACACAACTAACACTACGTTTGTCTATATGGACGGTCTCCTTACAGCCAGCTGGCTGGCTTTTCTCGTTAAATCATATTATTCCGCAACTAAATAATTTATTCTTTTAGACGAATTTGTGCGTTTTTTTGCCGAACTAACAAATTTTGGCGACGTTCTATGCGAGATTAGCGATATTTGAAAAGATTCTGAGGCTCAAATATGTTGCTCAGATGACTGAATATCTCAAATAAAAAAGTTGGTGCATACTCGACGAGTTGAAATTTGTGAAATTCGACTTTAAATTTTCAAAACCGCTATTTTTCAGTGACCCCTTGAACGAAACGCCACAAAAAATATACAGTCTTGTGCGCAACCAAAATTTATGGAGAGTTTGTTATTAAAATTTTTGCGTACCTGCTTGAGTTTTTGAGATATTGGATGGTTATACATATATACACACACACACACATCGTGTTTTTAAACGGCTCAACACTTGACAAGAACTACCCTGGCCTATTAATAGGCAGGTTCGTTATAAATTATTCCTATATTTGTATTAAAGTTATATTATTAGTTAGTAATAATAGTGATATTAAGTAAACTTCAATTCAATTACCGCTGCAACAATAATTAACTATATTTACTCAATATTCTTATAGATTGGCTCTTCTTTTGTTTCACCAGAAACCACATTGATTGGCTCTTCTTTTGTTTCACCAGCAACCACATTGATTGGCTCAATCACCTTTCTCTTTGTCTCATCTGCTAACTCATTGGCTTGTTCTTCAACCACTCCGATTTCCTCCGAGTTCTGATTATTGGCTACAGAAATTATTTCTTTTTCAATTTCTGTTCCATCTGATATTAAAGGTAGAGGAATGGAGGAACCATCTCTGTATATACCTGTAGTCTGTATGGCATTGGAAATTCCAGAGTTTTGATTGACGTCGCCTATAACTTCATACTGATGATATATGTCATACTCAGTTTCCATAGCAACATTATCTGCCCCCCTTTCATTTCCCTGGCCATTCATTGTTGTATAAAATTCGGCTTCCTTCTCAATCTTCTTACTCCCTTTCAGCCTCTTATAAAACAAAATTATCACAATAAATAATATGAATATAATAATTACTAAAATAGGCATTGTTATGGCAACTACAAGTACTAGAACGTCACTTGATTGATTTTGGTGTGCTGACATTGAAGTGGTCGTGATCCTGGTAACTGTTGTATCAGGAATTGGAACAGAAATAACAACGCGGACACTCCCACTTATAGAACTAATATCCTCACTCCACGGAATACAGTAAACGTCATACCGGTAGATGGCGCTGTCATGTACATTCATATCAACTGATAGAGTCGGTCCTTCTCCTACAACATCAGTAACATTATCTGCAACTCTAAACCATGTGATGTTATTATCAGGCGAACCAGATATAAACTCAGCATTTAGTACAATAACCTCTCCTTCAGGTACTTCAATAATATCGTTAACGGCTTTATTAGTATCTGTAGTGATTATAAGATTGGATGCTAAGTACCCTATTACCATAGTAACGCCGCACTCAGAAACCCCATTGGATACAACGTTTTTAGCCTTGCAAGTAAACGTTTGTTGGTTATATAAACTTGGGTTAGTTTCTATATCACGGAGGTTTAGTTTTAGGATTTCTACTGAATCAAGTTTATCATAGGTATAACTATTGTTCATATCTTCATTATTGCTGTTAACCCATTGGAATACGCCGTTGTTAGGATAAACAGATTCTTTAGGAGAAGGTAACCAATCAGTAGCTTTACATTCAAGGAAGGGGTTTGATTGGTCCGTTTCCATTAGGAATTCACCTGAATTTGAGTCGAATATTAAACGACAATTAGAGTTACCGGTTTCTACTTCACCGTTACAACCGCATTGTAGGTCGGAGGAACGAGTTCGACAAGGTTGGACGCTAAATGGATTTGAAATTTGTTCATCATCTCCCCATAAACAAACGTAGTCAATGTCTCCGTTATATTCCCACACATCTATAAGCTCACTAACAGTAAATGTAACTGTGTGGCTGTCTCTATCTATAACAGCTGTTCCTCTGTTCTGTGCACCGGTACGTGAATAAAGCAGTACATGATGACCAATGGACCAATCGGACCACGTTATTAATATTATATCCATAACTGATACGGCTATCAGTACAAACTACTTTCAGTTTGTCTCCTCGCATTAAACAATCCCGCCCTTCTGGTAAAATCTTTATCATATCCCCCAAACAGCTGACAAACTGATTGTGAGTTACAAATACCACGAGAATTACAGCGAACAGATAAACACAGTTCAGGGACATTGTTAAAACAAAATAACATGAAAAAAATATATATAAATAAATAAAATTATGAGAACTACAAGTTATCTGCACCGTACTGATGTGTTATAAGGAAAAAGTCACAAATATAATTTCCTCATTTGCTTAGTTTTTTTATAAGGAGGTAAATACCGTTGGTTTATAGTTCCCCTTTTGTGAAGTTAATAAAGGATTATTGTAAGTTACAGTATATAAAGTCGATCTGCCAACAGGCAAATCTCCAAAATACTTATTGGGTTGGCCTATTGGGTGCCGAGTCGTGAAGTATTGGGGGAAAGTTTGTAGGAATGTGTCGGTTATTCAACGTTAGTATCATTGATCTGATTAAAAGGCTTGGTATACTCACTTGGTTGTTATCCATTCAATACGTTATACATAATGGATTATATGTATTTATTCGACCAATAATTTGATTTTCAAGTCTGCGTGAAATACGTCGTGAAATAAACCAAACTCAATGCTGGGCTATGGGGTACTATATATCACGGCGTAAAATAAAGTAACGAGTTTTCTTTCAGTATGATTGTACCGTATTCAACGGTCACGCTAAGGTAGGCCTAACAGTTAATCATTCATCGGAAATGCAGACAGCACAAATAATATACTTAGGTTGTTAACGGCACTGTACAGGTACCGGTATAATATACGATTTCTAATTAATACTAGTGGCGTGTAAGCACGCGGGATGTAAATCTTCACCATTACAACACAGACAGATATACAGTATACCATCAGCTTAAACAAAAATACCTACGTTTCCCTTATGAATGGTATGAAGAAGCTATTTTTAGTATTTTTTCTAGTCCCGTACCCATGAGCGATATATGAAAATAAATCTTTTACATCGGTTGAGTCGTATTTATAAAAAAATAAAAAATGCCGTGCATAAAACTAGCTCATTATAATTTGTATAAAATTTAATGTTGTATTGGCAATTACTCCAGTATTGAAGCGATTGCTCTGGCTGCCGGTTAAACGTAGGGTAGACTTCAAAATCGACATGCCGACATACAAATGTTTATACGGAAGAAGAAAAATCAATATCTCTAATAATAATGTAATTATTTCTAGAATGCCCTGAGTCGTTAGGCCTATTCGACTAAATATACTATACAATTTCAAAGTTCAAAGGGAAGAATTAAATTTTCGCCGCTGGGGCCAATAAATTGTTCAGTTAATACCAATTAACACCAAAAGCAATATATACCAGAGGGGTTCTTATCCAGTAGTAATTGTCCTAGGGCCAGGCAATTATCCGGGGGCAATTGTCCTCGGCGGGCAATATCCACCCCAATAATCTTGTGGGCAATTTACCAGTAACCAGGGGCATTCATCTGGGGGCAATTGTCCAATTCCAGTATACTCTAATATTATCGCATCCACATTACTTAAGCAGCACCGAATGGAATTATAGTCGAGTCAATCTAGCAAATAACCCATAAGTTTTCCGCAATCAATCCGAACCACATATTTTGAATTATATATTACCTTGTTAATGACCAAAAAAAAGTCTATAAGATTTTATTTTGCGGATCATATGTTTATTCATGGAAATTCTGCGTCAATTTGCATAACACGAGCCAAACAAAAGCAACAGTAGGGAAAAGTAAGTAGCAAATTGGTGATGTTCCAGAATAATTTAATTAATTTCACAATAAGCTGTGATTCAATGGGAAAATTGTAATATTTACACAGGCGTGTTACTAAGTACTGTAATTGCTATATCTCGGAAACTAGAAGTCGCATCAAATTTTTAAATATATCAAAAACTTCACGATATATTAAGGTAACCGTAATAAAAAAATTATACAATTCCACTGCACGGAAATTTCATAATTTCCATTAATGTTAGTGAAGATTTTACACATTATTAAATTGTGATTACTCTATGATTAATGAGTACCAGTTAAATAACTGGGAGCAAATCTTGGAATAGGAGTAGCGACCACCCCTACCCTCGGGTAGCAGCTATCGAAAGAGGAGCCTTCGGGTCGCCTCCGGCTTCGGCCGACTGTTTGCTTTTTTTTTGCTTGATTACTCTATTGATTTTAGGTGTAATTTATTTTAGTTTGAAAACCACAATAGTATATCATATAACAAATAAATTTTTTGGGGATACAGGTTTTTGAGATCGACAAATCCGATGGGCGAGGTTACATCCACCCGTTTAGTAGAGAAGTTGTGTAAATAAGGTCCCTGTATTGTACCAGCAAAATTGGTATTTAAAATGGTTAAATGATTAGACAAATTTCCGTTGCTCTGGAGACTAAATTGGTAACTAGGTAGAAGTGCATACTTCAGTCATTAGAGTAAAGTTTGTCTGTACCAAATTTTGAGAATTTTGATTGTTGCTATGTAAAATCCATGTTGCTAAGGAAAGAAACAGGAAATTGAAGGTGATCCGCATAATATATTGTTATAGACTTTTTTGGGGGTATTAAACAAGGTAATATAGAATAAAAAAAAATTGGTTTGGATGAATTGCGAATTTGTTATTACCTTTTTCGGCTAGATTGACTCGCCTATTAGGAATTTGGACTATTTTGACTTTCTGAAACTCACCAATTGATAATATCAGCTACCATTATGTGTTTGTGGCGTTAACCATAGTAATTAAGTGAGCCCATAAGGATCCTATAACATTTTTATACAAACAGGAACCCAATAATAATATTTTGGTTATCTTATTAATGTTATTTACTTTTTTTTTATTATATATTTCATTTATTTTATAACACTATAATATTCTTTTATTTGTTTTGCACTTTGAATTTTAATACTCAATATTTAGTAGTAGAATCAGCCTTGTTAACGATTTACTTTTCTGTTTTACTTTGGATTAACTTGGCCTCAATATGCCATGGATTGGACGAAGCCTACGATTCTACCAAACTTATCATGGTTGAACCTGTTGGTAAGAACTGTGTGGAAGAGGGAGGTAACTTGACATTAAGTTATGAACTCTCAAACGATAAAACCGTTAAGGATATAAGTTGGATCGATGGAGAGATTGACGGTTATCCTGTACCGGTATTTGAGTTGGACTACGAGGATGGAGAATTAAAACTGTACCGACATGACGGTTATACTAATAATAGTTTAATAGTTTCAGTTTCGGGACAACCTGTAGTATTCAGAGTTACTTATACTAACGTCCGTGTTACAAGTGAGAGAGAGAAAGGGGGGTTGATAAAACGGGAGGTTGGGAAACACTGGATGTGGATAGTCTTAGAGGGGAGAGGTCAGACCTGAAACAATCAATAGAAATACACGAGTGCGCGGTTAATGCGGAATCGGACCAACAACAACCAACTGAAGAAGGGAAAGATATAGTTGAACCTAACGGCTCAACCTCCATCGCACCCAATATAACAACCACTGGTGTTGTAGAATATGTAGTTAAACCTAACGGCCCAACCTCCATCGCACCCGATATAACAACCACTGGTGTTGTAGAAGATATAGTTGTACCTAACGGCCCAACCTCAATCGCACCCAATGTAACAACCACTGGTGTTGGAGAAGATATAGTTGAACCTAACGGCCCAACCTCCATCGCACCCAATATAACAACCACTGGTGTTGGAGAATATAGTTGAACCAAACAGCCCAACCTCCATCGCACCCGATATAACAACCACTGGTGTTGGAGAAGATATAGTTGAACCTAACGGCTCAACCTCCATCGCACCCTATATAACAACCACTGGGGTTGGAGAATATATAGTTGAACCTAATAGCCCAACCTTCGTCGCACCCAATTGTAATCGGGCGGGACTATATTATAGTTTTGTGTTTAGAGGACAGCAGTCTGTTGGACAGTATGTTGTACCAGTGTTAGGTTAGGTATGTGATATCTGTATAATGTGTACTGGTATAGCTGTACCGAGATGATATTGTACTTACGATTTTAAAGAAATGAATTAAGTCACTACCAGAGAATTATCGGGGAATTTCGGTCGCTCCGGCCTATGCTAAATTGTACGACTCCGTCCTTACTGAGCGTTTTAATTTATGGTCGAAACCGTAACAATATCAGGCAGGCGCACAGAAGGGACGAGGCTGTACTGAACAGATATTGTGTGTTCGTTTGGCAATCGATATTGCCATCAAAACAAAGCGAGAGTTATTCATTGCCTTCATCGACTACGAGAAGGCCTATGACAAAGTTGACAGGATAGTCTTACTCAGGAAATTGAAACGGATGGGTTGTGGCAGAAGGTTTCTTATGGCTTTATCAGTATCAATGCAGGAAACTATAAATGTAATAGGCAACACAACGTTTGAGAGTACGGGCGGTGTAGGACAGGGTAAGCCTTCCAGCTGTCCACTATTTTGTACACACATAGACCCTACAATTACAAAAATGGATCGTTTAGGAAAGGACAGTTGGCTAGATTCTCTTCATGGAACATTATTAATGGATGACACATGTGTATTGGTTACCTCCCGAGCAAAGTTAACTGATAAACTTAACATCCTTAAATATGTATGCGATGAAATTGGAATGACTTTACATCCTAAAAAGTCGAAATTTCTGACCTCATCCACTCTCGATAGCGACAGAATCCCCATCTTGATAGGGAACATCACAATCTCAATTGTATCCTCATATGTCTATTTGGGATCTTTAATATCAATTCACCCCGTAGCGGTTCAAATTGATGACGAAATTAAGATGCGTATTGGTAACTGCCACAAATTCACTTCATTCTTCGGCAAAAACTGTGACGCTCCCTTATTAAGAATCGGCAGTTAAAGTTCCTGAGGTCATTGTCCTCACGGCCTGGATATAAAGACAGTTATCATAACTACATTATGAACGAAGCTACATCAGTAAACTCACCAATGGGAAAATACGCCAAAGAGCTATTAGATACGGGTTATGTCATGTCGGAACTCCAAGCTGCAAAAGATCGAACTCTTACAGCCATAATGACAAGGTGTGTGAATTATGTGGCATACAACCCAACTCAGAAACCCCACGAATTATACTCTGACCCTAATGTACCCGAGTGGGAGAGAATCTCATTTTCAAGGATCAGATTGAGTTCCCATCGGCTACCAATGGAGATACTCCGATGGTCTCGGATTCCGAGAGAGAATTGTAAATGCTTATGTGATCCCCTCTTATATTATACCCAATCAGATCATCACATATTCTTTGTCTGCCCACTAACCGAAAGTATTCGCTTGGATTTCGACTTTCCACCACCATCGTCAACCCTATCCAGAGTATTTGATAACCTCGGAACCCGATCCGCATCAATGTGCCGTAAAATTATTAAAGTATTAGAGCCCGCACAAGTATAAATTAATAACAAGGAAGGGATTAAAATAACCGTAAATTAATAATAAATCAAATAATTAAGTATACATCTCATTAAGTATAGCCCATTTCACGAACACGAACAAAAACGAGCGTTATGTACATATATTGAATTTTTCTTTTTTTTTCCGCATTTTTGCATTACGAAGCGGCGTATAATTGGACTTAATTTTAAGTGTGTATTGGTGGAGGGTATTATTGCATTAAACGTATGTAGCCAATGTATCAATGTGTGTGTCTCTATTGGTGAAGGGTTTGAATTACATGCGAGTTTCCATCTCAAAAATTATGTCAATAAACAACTAAACTAAACTATAAATATAATGAAATTCATATCTCATATATCTTTCTAAACCAAGTAGTCGTTTCTATACCTTATTGATTCTCATCAGCGTCGGGTCGGATTCGAACCTCGGACCACTCAGTGGAAGCCGAGACGACAATCTATAGGCTCATTCCAAAGTTAAGTACGGGACATTCGTACACAATTTTGAACTTTGATTGCCTGTACAATGTTATCCACAGCACATATGTGCACCAAATTGTGCTTGGATTAGACTTTCGAATATCAGCTTTGATTTCGGGAAGCTTATGGCGGGACTTTCACTTTTAAGAAAACACTAGCTTGTCCAATTAAGGTAAAGTACGGATTCGTACGAAATGGTTTTTTTTCCGACTGGTTTTTTAAATTAAAAGATTTTATGATTTCAATTCTAAAATTTAGCGAATTGTGCGCAGGTACGGTGGTGTTGAGTTGATGTTTAGGATAAAGCTGTATTATTAAGCTTAAATAAAAAGTATAAATATCAGACTAATTGTTACATTGCTAATTTTTTACAATGTGTTTTGTGTAGTAAAGTATGGGACATTGCTAGGTAAAGTACGGGACCTGTACGAATTTTATGGTCAAAATGGTCTCTTACACTTAACCTAACAGTAATTTCTGGATAATTAGTGATAATAAAGTGCAACTAAGTATTTCCAACCAAGATATGGATGCAAAATGTGGGGCGACCCACAAATTGACCCGAAGTCTTAGCATATGGGTGCCATTTAGGAGTTGTCTGTCATCTGTCTAATTTTTGATCGCTAATACTGTATAACTCGGTCATTTATAGATGAAATTAAACCAAACCTGGTACGTATGATGTCTGTCAAAAGTTTGGAAATAATCTCCAATCTCGTATCACACCCAATAACGGGGATAACATACACCCCAAAAGCCACACAAAGGGAGGTTAGAGGTCAAACCACCTCGAGAGGGCAAATAACCAACAGCGGGGGGAAGCACTCCCACAGAGGTGAGAGGCGTGAAGTAGGTCATCAACCAATAGGAGCGGGGAAAAGCATCCACTGGACAACGGCCACAGTAATGTAGGAATGAATACATAGTAGTCCATATAGTCATTCAGTTCAGTGCAGACCGGTGATGTTTTTCACCGTCACCGTCACCAACGTCATCAGTATATTATCCTATTACCGGTATCCATCAATACTTATCATTTAACTGAACCTTTATTGTGCTATCACTATCTTCATTAACAGAACCTCAAGAGATAACAACAAACTCTTATTGTTTTCACTACAACGGCCTCGGCCTAACTAGCAAAACCATCCACAACCAAACGGTGACGCGTAGTCTACTTACCCAGTCGGGATCCCACTGATCCCGTCACAGTGAAAAACTACCAACGCAACTAGCTGTGACTGCCAGACACCAAACTGCCGGAGATAAAGGTAAAGATGAGCACAGGACCCCAACTATTGGAAGGAGAGAGGACACCGCCGCGGACCCCGGACGATACCAACCAAACGATCCGCGAGGCCGCGACGCGACGGCACTGACCTGCGACGCTTGATACGCCGACGAAAGACGATCCGGCATTCCAAGCGGAGGGCGGCCCTCTACCATGAGAAAGGGACGAGTCGACGCACGACGGCGGTCAAAGTACCGAAGTCGCCGGCCAGTCACAGGCCGAGGGCGATGGGCGGCCCACCGGAACGGCGATGGTGGGGCCGCCGGTACGACGCCGAACCAGGAGAGGAGGAGGAGATGTCGGTGAAGAGGACGTCGGGACCAGCGATCGGCTTCGATGGGCCTACAACGCCACGAAGAAACAGCTCAAGGAGGCCAGAGAGGGAGCAAAGGTAAACCAGGGGAAGTTGAGCCAGTGACTAGGTGAGTCGAATAAACAATTCAGATACCTAGTTCATTTCGGGCAGGGAGAACTGGCGAGTGAGAGAGCGAGGGGGGTCGCCACTATAGTGAATTGTGGATAAATTGAAAGGAAAATGATAGCTACAAACTTCTAATAAACTTTAATAATAATCTTTATCTAAATTGAATAACCTATATATATTTACTTTACAATACTGCCGGCAAACCTCCAAGATTAACATATGTTTCAACTTCTTTCAACAGTTTACAATATTGGCAAGCTAATATACTTGTATCTTATATTGGATATTAGCTATGGCCTAAGTATAATTTATGACACTCCCCCTTGCTAAAAAATAATTGTTTTTAAGCAACACATAAAACTGTAAATATAAATAACAAAACACACTTTACGTTAATAATAATTGAGTTTCATCACAATGTATGACAGGCATGCTATACTATACTAATGATAGTTTCGTTTCATAAGTTAATATGTTATTAGGTATTGTCAACACCCTCCACCATATTTATATATACATTATTCATATATACCAATAAATAACTTGTTACATGGCATGATCTTGTTAACCTTAAAAAATAAATAAGTAAATTCCGATTTTTAGTATCTATAAAATCCCTTCGTGATTTTTTTAGTGGCTACTCTTGGGTGTCGAACCTGAACACGGTCCTCATTGCTATTGCATTCAACGATTTCGACGTCATCACTTTTGACGTCATTTTCATCATTAGAATAATCATCATCCGACGTGTCAATGTCTATTGATTCTATATCATAGGTTGCTGTTGTTTGTTTTGTTTTTGTTGTACTAGTGTGGTTTTTGTCATTGATTTATAATGGTATTACATGAGAAATGGATCGTACCAGTTGTTTATGTTGTTTACCACGTTTTACAATGATAACCCCAACTGCCCGTATATGACCATCCTTACTGACAATTAATCTGTCTACCTTACATAGTTTCCAAAGGCATCTTGGAAGTTTCTTATCCACTAGAAGGCATATATCTCCAATATCTGGGACTACAAGTGAATGTGGGCTGATATTATTCGAACGATGACTAGCTCTTAATTCTCTGAGGTAGTCTTTCCGCCATACTGACCAAAAATAGTTCGCAGCCATCTCTTGGTATCGAAGACGATCTTGAAAATTTCGATGTGTCATTTCCATGTTGTTAAGATTTATAGTGGTGCTTGGTAAAGCGCATAGCCTCTTGCCGACCAAGAAATGACTGGGTGATAGTGTTAAGCACTCATTATTGTCTGAATAGATGTATGTTAGTGGTCTGCTATTTATAGCAGCCTCACATGAAATCAATACTGTTTGTAATTCCTCTTCTGTTAGCACCGCACGCCCCATTAGTTTTTTCAAATTAGATTTCACTGTCCCCACACAACGCTCTATAAACCCATATGCTGCTGGGTATCTTTGTACATTGAATTTCCATGTAATATTTAGTTTACCAAATTCTCTAAGTATGATTGGGACTGTTAAAAATGCCTTATATGCCTTGATTTCCTCTGATGAACTCTTAAAATTTGATGCATTGTCACTGAAGATGACTGATGGAATGCCTCGTCTTCCTACGAAACGAGTCAATGCCGCAATGAAAGACGAGGAATGGAGACTTGTAACTACTTCTAAAAATGAATTGCTCGTATAACCGCACATGTAAATAGGCAAATATATACCTTCGTCATTGAACCTACTGGATCAGATAATGATTTGACTACAGAAATCGCACCTAGGAAATCAATACCTACATTGGTGAATGGAAGGATATTTGATGTTAATCTTTCCTCAGGTAAGGGGCTGAATGGAGGTCTCCTATAAGGATAGCCTTGAATGTGCTTACAAATAACACAATCTCGAATTGTACGTTTAATTATTTGTCTTGCTCTAGGAATCCAGTACTTTTCACGTACTTGAGCAAGTGTATCTCGAACACGAGAGTGACATACTTGAATGTGGGATTCTCTTATTATCAATGTTGCATAATAGCTTGTGGGATGTATTAATATGGGTTTTTGTGACTCCGGTGATTGGAGAGGTGATTTAATTCGACTATTGAGTCGAATGATACCTTTAGGGTCTAGATAAAGATTTAGAACCTTTACCATATTTGGACACTTT
Organism: Nemertoderma westbladi; assembly: GCA_032718475.1. Classification (NCBI taxonomy): domain Eukaryota; kingdom Metazoa; phylum Xenacoelomorpha; order Nemertodermatida; family Nemertodermatidae; genus Nemertoderma; species Nemertoderma westbladi. Next base: position 43,906 of record JAUCBJ010004885.1, on the reverse strand, counting down.
GATTTCGTTGGGTTTTTCAAGTATTTGTATTCAGAGGGATAAGATTTCATTTGCATGTGTTTAATAATAATTGTTTCTGCATTATTTAATTCATCTGCTGTCAAGTTTGATTCTAAAATCAATTGCGTATTATTACGTTTTGCTTTCAGATTACTTATGAAACGAGTCACCCATGCTAAACGTCTTATAGGTGCTTGCTTATTGTTGAATTTGTTTATATCTAGTACATTTTCTAATGTTTCATTTATGTTTATGCTGTTATTTGTTGTATTGTGTGTTATTGTTAAGGCTTTGAATTCCACTTGACAATCTGCTGATGGATGAAGACTTAGTGTGCTATTATTCGGCCATGATTTCTCACTGGGTTGATATAAGAATTGCGGTCCGTTAAACCATACTTTATTGTTGATTAGTTGTTGCGCATTTAACCCCCTCGTTGCAATATCCGCAGGGTTTAACGTACCTGGTACATGCCTCCAAGTTGCATTAAGTTCAGTTGTAAGTTGTCCTATAATTTCCACACGACGTTGTACGAATGCGTTACATTCTTTGCTTGTTGAATGAATCCAATGAAGTACATCTGTAGCATCTGACCACATGATATGTTCACAATTTTCAATTCTGAGACCTTTGTCTACGAACTTAACAAGCCTTGATGTAATGAGCGATGCTTGTAATTCCAGTCTTGGTATGTTTAACTTGACTTTGCTTGTTTTTATAGGTTTGCTTAATTTTGAACGTGATGCTATGAGTTGTACTGATATTGAACCATCGATGAATGTAGATCTCACATATACTGCCGCTGCATATATGTCTTTACTGGCATCTCCAAATCCATGGATTTGAGTTGAGACGTTCTCGCTGATCTTATTAAATAAATATCTTGGTATCCGAACTTCGTTAATAAGTTGTAATGTTTTCATCCATTCATTCCATTGCTTTAGAATATATGGTGGTAATTCGTCATTCCAATCAGCCTTTTCTACACAAAGTTCATGGAAGGCAATTTTCATTTTTGCTGTAAACGGAGCAATAAGACCTAGAGGATCATATAAACGAGCAAATAATTGAAGAACTGCTCGTTTGCATGGTTTAATTGAAGATATAAAGTTGTGAACATTTGATACATTATATCCGAGTTCGTCGTTGTCAAGGTCCCATATTTGTCCAAGTACTCGAGTTAAACATGTAGATTGCTCTGGTGTAGAAAGTGATATAGATGATTTGGCATATGTTTGGTCTTCCTCTATTATCATATTTGGCTGTCCTGCTGGTGTTCGAATTGTTTGCTTAGCGTCGTCATCTTTGTTGAAGTGTTGTTGAAGCTCCTTATTATTTGAGACCCACTTTCGTATATTAAATCCAGCTCGTTCCAATATTGACTTACATGATTTTTGGAGCTGCATTCCTTCATCTACTGTCTCAACTCCTGTGTTGAGATCATCGACGTATAGATTTCTAAGTTTACTTATTGCTTTCAAGTCATTGGCATTTGCTATTCTTTGTTCCTTATCGAGGTGGTGCCCAACAATGCTTGCTAAAATATTGGAAGAAGAATTCATTCCAAATATAGCTCTTGTATATCTGTACACTTGTATTTGCAATTCCTGGTTATTATTAATATTGTTAACATCACTTAGCCAGAGAAAACGAAGACAATCTCTATCATTTTCGTTAATATGACAACGCAGGAATGCATGTTGAATATCTGCTAATACTCCTATTGGATGGAGTCGAAATTTCATTAAAGCATGGCATAAATCTGGAAATAAGTGTGGTCCTGTATGTAAACAATCATTCAGTGACACATCCGTTTTAAAAGCTCGTGCTGATGCATTGAAGACAATTCTAAGTTTTGTCGTTATGCGTTCTTCTCTGAGAACACCATGATGTGGAATGCAGTGTACTATATTTCGTGCTTCATTTGAATTGTCAACTGGTTCAATGTACCCTAACTCTAAGTGTTCTTTTATTATTGAATCATATCGCTGTAATAATTTCTTCCTTTGTAAACTCTTGATCAGTGATTGAAGTTGTTTGTAACATAATTGATAATGATCTATTAAACTGTGTGGATCTAGTTTCCATGGTAATCTTTTTTCCATGGTTTCTATACCTTCCTTGTTCATATGTGAATATATGCTTGAACATTTCTTCTGTATCTTCTGGTTGTATCCCTGTACTTTCTATATCGCAGTAGGTTTCGAATAATTTATACAACATGTCATCATCGTTTTTCTGTTGAAGATTGTTGCAGCTTATATTTGTTAATGTAACTGGTGTACATAAATTTGTAACTTTGTGATTGGAATAAGCGTGTACTTTGTTGTAAATACTACCCGACAGTAACCAACCTACGCCACTATCAACAGCTACAAGGTCAGAGTTAGTCGCTCGAATGATTGTACCAGAAACGAACTTCCAATATTGGTCTGCTCCTATGAGTAACTCAACATTAAAGTCATTATCTTCGGGATAAGACAAACTGTCTGCAAGATCAGAGGCCTGCAAGTTTAAGTGTGATAATGCCCAACTTTTGTGCGGATTTGAATGTTGAATTGGGCCACAAATGGTATCCACAACTCTTGCTATAATATTAGCAATTGTTCCATCTTTTAGTCGCACATTTATTGATGTGATTGGATATTGCTTACCTATTGGATTTCCATCGCCAAAACTGTCAACTGATAACGTTTCATTTGCTAATATTTGAAGTGAATTATCTGACGCAAATTTTCGTATGATGAATGTTAACGTAGCACCTTGATCGAAAAGTGTATTTATTGAAGTCTCTACACCGAGGGCACATTTGACTTTCGCGGTATGTAAAAATATATAATTGTCATTGTTACTGTAAGAAGGGACTACTCCTACTAAGTTACTTTGAGCTGCCGTACCCGTTGTTGTATTATTTCCTGGGCCTTGTTGACTTCTATTATATGTCTTATCTTTCCATGTACAAATAGCTGTATGATGCCCCATGTAATGACACTTATAACACGGTTTTTGTCGTGAACAATAACGAATATTATGACCTTCATTTAAGCAATTAAAGCAGCGCCTTTTGTCCTTCAAAAATTCTTTTCGTTTTGAAACTTCGGGAATTAAATTACAATTTGATGAAAAGTGTTGTTGTTCACAAAAAACGCATTTAGGTGTTGTTGTGTTCTCTTGATACTTCTTTACCCTTATTTGTGAAATTTGATGGCCTTTGTGTACTAGAATAATATTGTCTTTGGTGAGTGTTTTGTTGTTGCTTTGTGACATTTACAGCCAGTGCCGCTGCTGAAGGTGCCAATCCAGGTGGTTCATATGAGCTTGATTTTTGTTGAACTTGGCTGTGATTTATTTTAATGCCGTATTTTATTTCATTTAGTGTTTCTATAGTAGCTAGTTCTGCGTGAATATTTTCCATGAGCCAATCAATAGAATCAATGTTATTGTTTTTCTTTCGTAAGAAACGTTTAGATAAGTCATTATCTAACGTTTTTAATACTTCAGGAATAATGATTCGTTGGTATTCAATTGGTTGAACATCTACTGTTTTTAATGCACGCATAGTGGTAGTACATGTATTGTATACTGCACGCAATGAGGATGTGTTCCCGTGAGTATGAAAAATGCCCTTTAAAGCATCAATATGACTCTGAATAATACGATATTTTTTGCCATATTCCTGTTGTAATGTATCCAAGGCTATTTTATAGTTTGCGTCGGAAATAGGGAAGTTTTTAAAAAGTTCCTTGGCTCTACCTTTTAATGACTGTAGCAAATGTCGCAATTTTAAAATATCTGGTAGACCAGAATCTTCAACTGAGCTGATAAATGAATCACGCCATGTGACAAATTGCAATGGATTACCGTCAAAAGTTTCATGACTTAGTTTAGGCAAAACATCCCTAGCAATTAGTGAACTGGTTGCATACGCATTAGCAGCACTAGAGTATGATGTACTGACAAAATCGTTACTTGGGGTTGCCGGCAATACTACTTTACTATCACGTTCTAAAGTCTTAACCCTATTAAACCCGGGGGGGGGGTCAATATGACCCCCTCCGTGGTTTTTTTATTATAATTCTGAAACAAACGCAGTTGGGAATCTGAAATTTTATGACTTTTCCTAAAAATCTATTGTCTTCCTAGTAGTGAAAACCGTTTTCAAAAATATTGGGTACTTTTCGAGTTATAGCACCATTTTTTAACCCTACTTTTGGCACTTTTTTTGAGACGTTTTTTGAAAATTACATTTCATTAAATATGAATTGTAACATCTCTATATTTGATTTACACCGGTTTTTTGGTGTTAGAAATTTGATGGAATTCATATAAATAGATTTAGAAATTTCAAACTTGTTTTTTTCGGTGGGTGCCAAATTTTGGTGCCTGCACCAAATTTTGAAATAAGTCAATTTTGTAAATTGATCGTTTGAAACTTGTTTTTTACGCAATTGCGGTTTTTTGGGTTTCTTGATTCGATGAAATATATACGAGTTGCACCAAGCGTATCAAACTTGTATTTTTCGGTGCTGTGTGCAAATTTTGGTGCTAGCACGAAATTTTGAAAATCCATTCAATAGATAAAATTTCTTGTGACAATTTATTTCTTGCGTTTTAGAGGTTTATGGCTGTTCTGAATTCAATGGAAAATATAATTATCGAACTAGACATCTCAAACTTGTATTTTTCGGATGTGGGTGCAAAATGTGGTGCTAGCACCAAATTTTGAAAACCATCAAATATATCAATTGATTGTGTCACCTTGTTTCTTGCGTTATACGGGTTTGTGATGGTTCTGAATTCAATGGAATCAGTAAAAATTTCATAAGAGTTCTCAAACTTGTATTTTTCGCCGGTGGGTGAAAATTGTTGTGCCAGCACCAAATTTTGGAAAATATGCAAATTGATAAGTAGATGGTATCACCTTGTTTCTTGCGTTATACGGGTTTATGAGGGTCCTGAATCCGATGGAATCAATAAAAACAGCACTGGACATCGCAAACTTGTACTTTTTGGTGATGGGTACGAAATTTGGTGCTAGCACCAAAATTTGCCAAATTACGCCGAAAAATACAAGTAGCAATGATCTGGCATATTAGAAATGTATTCCATTAGAATCAGCGCCCTCGAAAACCTGAAAATGTGAATTTATAGCATCGTATAAGTGAATTAAAAATTTTGTGTTCTAACTGAAAAGTGCTGGTTACTTGTTTTTTTCATTTTTTTCCTACGCAGAGAGGACTAAACAGCCATTTATAGTAATCATATCATTTTTTAATATTTTCCAATGTATTTTGCACCCCAGAAAACCTGTATTGAAAAATAATTAGCCGAAAATGTAACTTTCAAATTTGGTGAAAATTGTGCACCACTTGTAATTTTGGTGCTGCAATATAACCACCCCAGTACATTTTTTCGAAAATTTTTTTTTTCGGTCGGATCGAGTCAAGTGATACCTACGTACAAACAAAAAATCAGACGTTTTCGTAAATATTTGTAGATTTTAGAGGGAGGGGTCAATATGACCCCCCCCCCCCCTGTATTTGTACAACATTTTATAGCCCGGTACTAATAGGGTTAAATGATAACCTAAAACCAGTAATAATATCTGTTAATTTAAACTCATACTCTATACACACCTCTGAGTCAATGTCCTGTTCAGTTTCAGACATGGTAGACCATACCTTTTCGTTTAATGAGTTAAGTCGATCTTTGTAGTCCAACAACATCGCCAGTCTACTGTTTTTGTTGTGATCATCGTAGGTGCTAATATCTTCGATTGATTTCATTAGTTTTGTTGCTGCTGAACGTACTCCACTTCGTGAACTGATCAGAGTTGCTCTCCCTTGGTTTGAGGGCGTTTTAGTTGCTTGAGTTTCTTTGGATGTCTTCTGTTGCGGTTCGTTCATGATGCGAGACTTTAATGATTTCCTATCCGTGTCATGAGATACAGAGAATGATGATGCGTGTAGTACATAATGTGATTCCAATGGGAGATACCAAACAGTGTGAACGAAAACATGTAGTTACTTTTAATTTAAATTATAAAATAAATTACAATTTAGTAATGCAATTGAGAGTTTCTTATCGGGCGCCATATAGTGAATTGTGGATAAATTGAAAGGAAAATGATAGCTACAAACTTCTAATAAACTTTAATAATAATCTTTATCTAAATTGAATAACCTATATATATTTACTTTACAATACTGCCGGCAAACCTCCAAGATTAACATATGTTTCAACTTCTTTCAACAGTTTACAATATTGGCAAGCTAATATACTTGTATCTTATATTGGATATTAGCTATGGCCTAAGTATAATTTATGACAGCCACCGAACTATTCGAAGTGTGGCGATCCGGGATTATGGAGCCCCAAGTAGTGTACGTAGGGTCATATTTAGTGGATGCTAGGGGAATTAAGTTAGTGGGTTGGGCAGATCCGCACGAGGGCAAACCCGAGGTTAACCCCGAGGATTCGGTCTCGTCTTGTTAGCGAGAACCCCAGAAAGCGGGGAAAATTAGTAGGACAGAGAGGCGACGGGAGTCCGTCGCGACCGATAAGTCCGCTACATCCTCCACGAAAGCAAGAAGGGTGTTGGAGATAGATCTGGCGTGTCAATTAGATATGGTGGCGCTAGACCAGAAAGAATTACAGAGGCAGTTGGATGAGGGAACTGCGTTGCTAGAGAAAGAGAGAGAGTTAGCGGGGGAGTGTAGAGAGAGGGCCGAGAGGGTAGCAAGAAATTGTAGAGAGCAAGAAGAGAGAGAGGCAGAGGAACGTAAGGAGCGAGAAACGAGAATAGAGGGGGAACGTAAGGAGCGGGAAACGAGGATAGAGGAGGAACGTAAAGAGCGAGAAACGAGAATAGAGGGGGAACGTAAAGAGTGAGAAACGAGAGTGGAGAACGAGCGCAAAGTACGAGAAGTGAGAGAGGCAGCAAGGCTGGAGAGATAAACAAATGAATATAGAGAGCGGGAGGCGAGAGTAGAGAGCGAACGTAGAGAGCGGGTGGCGAGAGAAACAGAGCTAGCGAACCATAGTTTGCGAGAGGATAGAGAGAGAGAGAGAGAGAGGGAAAGTGCAAGCGGGATGATATGCATGCCCGGTTGAGGGGGGTTATGCAATATCAGGCCAAACTGAAGCGCCGACTAGAACTGGCGCAGTTGGGACTATCAGAGAGTGAGGCTGGCTCGGGTAGTATTTATGAGGAGCCAGAGGTTATGGAAACGTTTGTTAATACCCCACTTACAGGGACCGGACGACAGACCCAAGACTGGTGTAATCGTACGGGCGGGGGGGGGGGGGGTGGGGGGGGGGGGCGGGGGGGCTAATAATAATACGTTGGAAGGCATTAATATTAATAGTAATGTAGTAGACAACCCTAATCAAACCTTTATTCCAGGAAATAATATTTTGCCCGATAATAATAATTTAAATCCGAGTATTCCTAATTTAAACGCACATAATAATCCAAATAATTCAAATAATAATCTAAACCCAAATATAGGAAATAATTCAAATATGCAAAGTAACTCAAACAATTTAAATTTAAATACGCAAAATAATCTAAATAATAATTTTAATTCAAACGAACAAAATAATCCCGATTCTATTCCAAACATACAAAATAATTTAAATAATAATCCGAGAACCGGGGAGAGTTCAGAGATTTCCTGGCGGAGCATGTGCCGCGGGCCATGAAGGTGATCCTATGGGACGCCACTAGGGGGAAGCAGCAGGGGCATTCGGAGGGGCCACCTGCGAAGCGATACCGGGAGCTAATAACTCCAGCGCCCAAGGAATCAACGAGGGGAATCAGTAGGGAAGTAACGGCAAGGATGAGGAACCATAAGGACAAAAGCAAGGGAGCGGCGACAACCAGGAAGCGACCGAGACAGGACGACGACAGAGGGAAGGAACTGAGGTGGTTCCCAAAGACAGGATGAGCGAACTAGAACTTGGAGGGGGAGATGTGGGGATGCCTGGAAGGCACCACATGCGAAGTAATACGAACTCCTAAGTGCAAATTTAATAAAAGTGCAATTAGTATGTACGTATGTAGTAATCAATAGAATGTAATCATATAATCAATACCCAATATAATCAAAGTAAGTAGTATAGTCATGTAACCTTTTCCAACTAGCTACTGGGACTGGGGACCAATCGACTATAACAGGAGGACGGGAGACTAGACGTGGCACTTCACACTTCTTAAGTGCGACGGCACGGAAGGGGAGGGTGAGGCTCGTCAGGAGTGAATGGGGTAAAGTGAGTAAGGGTTGAGTACAGGAGCACAGGGAAGATAGTGAGAGGTGGTGTTGAGGCGTGTGGAGAGAGTAGCCCTCCAGGTTTCATATATTACATATTAATACAGTGCGCTAAAATGTAATCGCCATTATAATGGTAAAGTATGGGACAATTTTAAATTGGCCGTCATGGTGTTTCTGAGGGAGTAGATTATGAAACTACAGGTAATTGTTTCTTAAGATGATGACGCAACACAAACGTGCTTTGCATTCCACTGGGTGATTGGGCTGAGTTAGACTACTTCTCTGTGTATAAATTAAAAATTTCACTATTTTTTGGTAAAGTATGGGACTTTACATGCATAAACCCAAAGATTTCTTGACTGAGGAATGATTCTCAGTTCAAATATAGACTCATTATTCTTACGGTTATTCTTACGATATACCGTAAAAACCTATATTGAAAAACAATTAGCCGAAAATTGCAACTTTACAATTTTATGAAAATTATTCACTACTTGTAATTTTGGTGAGCTGCAAACTAAAAAACCCAGTATATTTTTTCGAATTTTTTTTTCGGTCGGATTCAGACTATGACGTAACGCAATTGCACTATAAATTATTTGTTCTGCCCTGTTGACTGTACTGATAAGTATTATCTGAGCGGGTGTATTGGCTGCTATTCGTCTGTCTGTATTGCGTTAATCTGTATTTTATCTATGATCGGCAGTGTATGGCTGAGCGATGCAGTGCTGAATAATAGTTCCATTAATATTACAGCAGCGCACACCAATAGCAGCTCCCATTGGCTCAGAGCTCACTCACTCTGATAAACAGTGGCCACCAGATGTCGTAATTTATACAGTAATGTCATGGGGCGAAGGCTGTCTAGACAGTTTATTTTTAGAAGTCGCTTTGAACTGTGTTGGACTCAAATAAATGTTGGGTTCTGGTTGAATTCAACCAATCCTTCCAGGAATCCTTTATAAATGGGCTGTTTATTATGGATCGTTTGCATTCACATTAATCTAAGTTAGAAATAGTTTCTGTTACTCTATTCTATTTTAGTTTAGATTATCTTCTCATTGGGTATGTTTTCCGAGTTTTACTTACTTAATTAATAGTTAATTAATACCCAACTATTTCAATTACTAACATTTCTAAATGGATTTCATAGCTCATTTCTGGCTTCATTACATTTTTAATTCCACCACGCCACTCCAACGCCAATAATTTTATAGTGAAGCACAATATAAGAAAATCCATTCAATAGTTCAATTGCTTGTGACAACTTATTTCTCGCGTTTTAGATGTTTAGATTATCTAACCAGGCATCTCAAACTTTTTTCGGAAGTGAGTTTTTCGGAAGTGAGTTTTTCGGAATTTGGTGCTAGCACCAAATTTTGAAAACCATCAAATATATTAATTGATTGTGTCACCTTGTTTTAAGCATTATACGGGTTTGTGAGGGTTCTGAATTCAATGGAACAAGTAAATATTGCAGAAGAGTTTTCAAACTTGTATTTTTCGCCGGTGGGTGAAAATTGTTGAGTCATCAGCACCAAATTTTTGGAAATAAGCATATTGATCAATATATAGTATCATCTTGTTTCTTGCGTTATAGGGGTTTTGGTGGGTCCTAAATCCGATTGAATCAATAAAAACCGTACTGTTCATCTCAAACCTGTACTGTTTGGTGATGGGTACGAAATTTGGTGCTAGCACCAAAATTTGCCAAATTACGCCGAAAAATTCGATTAACAATGATCTAACAACTTAGAAATGTATTCCATTCGACTCAGCGCCCCAGAAAACCTGAAAATGTTAAATTATGGTATCGTATAAGTGAATTAAAAATTTTGTGTTCAAACTGAAAAGTGCTGGTTACTTGTTTTTTTTCATTGTGGACTTCATAGAGGACTAAAACAGCCATTTATACTAATCAGATTATTTTTTAATATTTTCCAATGGATTTTACGCACCAAAAAACCTGTATTGAAAAACAATTAGCCGAAAATTGTTACTGTCAAATTTTATGAAAATTTCATCTCTACTTGTAATTTTGGATAGTTATTTTTACTGAACACAAGCGAACACACAAGAACACACCCGAACACACTCAAGTAGTACTTATCATGTAGGCCTATCATTTGTTGTGTACTGCTGTTGCGGTACTGCATAACAAACTATGTAGGGAAGCCTACCGGGTACCGTACCTGTCACATATATAGTAATAGTGGGTTAGTCAGGTCAGGTATTCTAGGTCATTGATCAAGAAAACTTGCCACCTCCATGCAGCATAAAGGAGGTGCCACCTGTAGCTGCATAGACCCTCTTACTAGGGCAAATCTGGTCCTGTAACTAGGACCCCTTCGTTCTGGGATAAGGACGCCCTTGGTCCTGGATTAAGGACCCATATACTTGACTGCAGGGGTTTATGGCCTGGCCAGGCAGATGGTGATCTACCAATGGCTGGTCAGGAGTAGAGTGTTCTCATGTCCACTCTGAGTGCACTTCACTGCGACCTGCACCTGGCAGCAGGGGTACAGGGCATGACCCAGCAGATGAGCTGCACAGCCAATGGTGGGTCATGTGCGCCATAGTAGATATGGGTGATGGGCCTCATATCTGACTCCACTGCGACACCCACCCTGTGGAATGGCAAACCAGGGTGTGGTATTTGCCCCGAGAGCTGACTCGGCAAAAAAGCAGCCCCCAACCCCCACTATGGATTACATTAGTAATGCGGAGGTCCAGCCACTAGAGGCCAGTGGAATGACTGGACACAATCGGCCTCACAGGCGTCAGTTATCTCCTGACCTGCTGCCTGTCTCACCCCCTACTGGAGAGAGAGCGGCAAACAATTATTTGAGTCCCTTTCCTGATGACCTTTCTGGCCCAAACCCTGGGTCACCAGGGAGGCCAGATTGTGAGGGGGAGAGGGATTCTGGAGTTGGAGGCTACTCTCATGTCCACCCCGACCAACAAATTGGTGAACCTTGGCAGATAAGCTTTCTCTTAGTGCAGTGGGTGTTCAAGAGCACCGAATGCAGACTGGAGAGACTGATGAGGTTCTGATTAAGGACATGGGGGGCGGTTGGCGACTCGCCCTCGCTTCAGCAGATGATAGTGGCAATGGTGGAATTGGTCTATTGATGAATCCAACTGCACATGCAGCATTGGGCAAAATAGACCAAATCTCTAACCGCATCATCCGTTTTTTTTTCATTTTTTGCCTACGTAGAGGACTAAAACAGCTATTTATACTAATCAGATTATTTTTAAATATTTTTAAATGGATTTTACGCACCAAAAAACGTGTATTGAAAAACAATTAGCCGAAAATTGTTTCTGTCAAATTTTATGAAAATTTGAAAATTTCCTCTCTACTTGTAATTTTGGTGCTTCAAAATAAACACTCCATTACTTCTTTTTTAAATTTTTTTTCGATTGGATTCAGACTAGTGAAATCTGCGTACTAACAAAAAATCAGACGTTTTCATTAAAATTTGTTGATTTTAGAGGGGGGGGGGGGGGTCAATAAATAAATATATATATTTTATAGCCCGGTACTAATAATAGGGTTAAGGTGAAAATGTCGTTTGATAAAATTGCACTTTAAGAAAATTTAAAATTTTTGAGTAACAATTCTTAATTTATTTATTTTCATTGTTCATGGGGGAAACCAAATCTATTTGCGGCGTGTTAATAGCTAAATTAATTTTTGAGATAATCCACTTTGAAGGAAGAGTTGTCGGAAGTTATGAAATTTAAATCTGTCTAATTACTAGCTTCACGGGCTACTCGAAATTGTTTGCTAATATGGACAAGCAAATTACTCCTCTATTCCCAATAACATCACAAGACCACCAGCATTAAAACTTAACTTAACACTAAACTTTTTTCTTTTTTCTAATCAGTGTATTTGACAGCTGGTTGTCTTCTTAGTAATTCATTAAGGCAGTGATTTTTTATGTCCTTTTATTTGACTTTTTTTGTCCTCCTTTTTTTACGAATTGTGCATAATGACTTCTGTTGTCCTTTTAATGACTTTTATTGTCCTTTTAATGACTTTTTATGTATGTATTTCTTCAAACTGTCAGACTGCTGATTTCTGGACTGTCAGACAGTTGATTTCACTATGCCTGTGCCAAAACATTCCATGATTCCATGATTTATAGACTATGAGATAGATTTCCATATGCGCCTGTGGTAAAAAGACTCTATATTTAATAGTTTGTGGTTGTTGTCGATAATCGATTACCACATGACGTAGCAAAACACTCATTTTATAGCCAAAAACAATTACCAATTGATGGAAAGGAGCAGGTTAAGGCCGAGTTTTCTAACCAAAACAATAAACGATCACTTAACTAATTGAGGGAAAGGAGCAGGTTACAGAGGCGGGATTTTCTAACCAAAACAATAAACGATCACCTAACTTATTGAGGGAAAGGAGCAGGTTACAGAGGCGGGATTTTCTAACCAAAACAATAAACGATCATTTAACTAATTGAGGGAAAGGGACAGGTTACAGAGGCGGAATTTTCTAACCAAAACAATAAACGATCACTTAACTAATTGAGGGAAAGGAGCAGGTTACAGAGGCGGGATTTTCTAACCAAAACAATAAACGATCATTTAAGTAATTGAGGGAAAGGGGCAGGTTACAGAGGCGGGCCTTTAGAACCAAAACAATAAACGGTCACTTTACCAATTCAGGGAAAGGAGCAGGTTACAGAGGCGGGATTTTCTAACCAAAACAATAAACGATCATTTAACTAATTGAGGGAAAGGGACAGGTTACAGAGGCGGGATTTTCTAACCAAAACAATAAACGATCATTTACCTAATTTGTTAGCTTATCCAATTCCGCTAACACAAACCCATAGAGTGAGCCATAAAGCAATATTGGGAGCACGAGGTTGATTACCAATCAACCTCGTGTCAGCCCAGTAAACGGGGACAATAGGCCCCAAAGGAGACACACACAATAGGGGTCAGGGGCCAAACCCCTAACCGAGAGAGAACACAGGGAGTGAAGGGAAACACTCCAAAGGGTGCCAACAGGGATATCAACCAATCAGAGGGGGGAAAGGCATCGATTGAGTAGCAATAAGGCCACCGTTCAATATAACCAGTAACCTGTAATCATTCATTCAGTTTACTCAGTCAGATCAGTAGGGTGGAACGGGGACTTCTGTCACCGTCCGCTACCGCCATCATACTTATATTACCTGTTGTGTCATACTATACTATATATATATATCAGACTATTATACCTTATACATATAACCGAACACCAGAACTCTTTTACCTTTCACACACGGCGGGGACGCGTGGATAGAAAACCCAACGGATAAACCGGGATCCGTAGATCCCGTCACAGTGACAGAATCAGATCCGCCCAGCTGCCCTGACAGTGACAGAATCAGATCCGCCCAGCTGCCCTGACAGTGATAGATTGTTATCAACGTGGCTGCCAGCCACCAAAGACGACGATGAGTCGAGAGAGAGGAACGACACCGCCGCGGACCCCGGACGACGATCTAACGATCCGCGAGGCCACGGCGAGACGATACGAACCCACGACGCCGGTCGATGCTACGCCGACCACGTCGACGCAGGTTGACGCCACGTCGACAACGAGCAACCCGGCGAACCAAGATGTGGGGGGTCGTCTACAACCGGAGAGTGAGTCGAGGGAAGGAGACGAGAAGGGAGAAGAAGAGAAAGACGAGTCGACGCGGAGCGAGGGTCGACATACCGATGTCACCGGCCAGCCACAGGCCGAGGACGACGAACGGTCCACCGGAACGGCGACGGTGGGGCCGTCGGTACGACGTCGGACCCGGAGAGATGGAGGAGAGGTCGGCGACGAGGACGTCGGGGTTTCTGATCGACTTCGACGGGCCTACCTCGCGACCCGGGAGCAACTGAGAGAGGCCAAAGGAGGGGCGAAGATAGACGAGGTGAGATTGATGAAACGACTAGGTGAGTCGGACAGACATTTTAGTTACCTAATGCGTTTTGGGCAGAGAGAACTAGCCGAGGAGAGAGCAAAAGGGGTTGCCAACGAACTGATTGAACTATGGGAATGTGGGGGTATGGAACCTAGCGTAGTGTACGTAGGGCCATACTTAGTCGATGCCCGGGGAGTAAAATTAGTGGGTTGGAAGAGACCTGAGGAGGGCGAATCCGAGGTTAACTCCGAGGATTCGGTCTCGTCGGTTGGAGGAAGTTCCGGGAGGCGGGGGAAAGTTGATAGGACGGAGGGGCGGCGGGAGTCCGTCGCAACCGATAAGTCTGCTACATCCTCCGCGAAAGAAAGAAGGGTGCTGAAAATAAATCTGACGTATGAATTAGCGATGGTGGCGACAGAGCAGAATGAGTTAGAGAGACAATTGAGAGAGGAAACCGCATGGTTGGAGAGAGAAAGAGAGTGGGCAAGGGAGGATAGAGAGAGAGTCAAGGAGTGTAGAGAGCGGGAGATGAGAGTAGGGGACGAGCCGGCGACGTGGCTTGAGATGGTTGCGGGAGATACCGAGTTGGCCGAGCAAAGTTTATGAGAGTGCATAGAGAGAGAGATAGAGATAGAGCGTGAGCGGGAAGATTTGCGTGCTCAGCTAGGGAGGCTTGCGCAATATCAAGCCAAACTAGACCAGCGCCGACTAGAACTGGCGCGGTTGGAACTGTCAGAGAGTGAGACCCCACTTACAGACACCGGGCGAGAGAACCAGAACTGGTGTAGCCGTACGGGCGGGGGGGGGGGGTAGTAGTAGTGCGTTAGGAAATATTGGTATTAATAGTACCGTAGTAAATAACCATAATCCCTTTATTACAGAAAATATTCTACCTGGTAGTAGTAATTTAAACTTAAACTCAAATAATAACGTTAATTCAAATATTCAGAATAATTCAAATAATACGAACAATAATTTAAATTTTGAAAATTCAAATAATTCTAATTTAAATAATTTAAATCTCGTTTCAAATTCTAATAATTTATTTGATTTAACAAATAATATTGGGAATGGTGCTATTAATGTGAACGCGTCAGACGTGTGTAGCCCGGCAGACGGCGGCCTGGTAGGCCACGTAGTTAGTAGGCAGGAAGTGGCGCGGTTGAGCCAACCCGAGGTGGGCCTGGTAGGCCACGCAGTAGTACAGAGAGAGGCGGGGGTGAATAGACCCGGCCGCAGTAGAAACAGTGTGTCGACTAGAGAGGGGTGTAGAGACGAAGTAAGAGATAGTGAAGTTAGATGTGGCGAGTGGGGGGGGGGGGCTACCGGCGCCCCACCACATACGATTAGTGGCGAGAGAGGGGGGGCAGAGAATGCCCCACAAGAGGGGTGTAGGAGTGTAGTAAGAGATAGTGAAGTTAGAAGTGGCGGGTGGGGGGGGGCTACGGGCACCCCACCGCGAGAGATTAGTAGCGAGAGAGGGGGGGCAGAGAGTGTCCCACAGCCGTCAGCGGATAATGCGCGGGCCGAATCAGGTAAACCGCAACACCCGGCGACGGAGAGTAATAGGGGGATTGCGAGTGTCCCCAGCGGCGTGCGATCGAGCAGAGAGAGGCAGGTTGACGTCGCGAGAGGGCAGACGAAGCGTCGGGCCCGATCAGAAGAGAGAAGAAGAAGAGTGGAGTTTAACCGCCGGGAGGTCGACGAGAGATCTCACCAGCCGGGATACTGCACTGAAAAGAGAAGAAGAGGAGATAGTAGAAAAGGTGTCGCCACGAATGATAGGAGTGCGAGGACGGATAACGGACCGTCGATAGTAGAGATGGAGTCAGGGAGCCAGTGGGGTCGAACTTCGGGAGATTGCCGTCGCCCCGGAGAAACGCACCGCACGCCAAGAGAGGGGCACAAGACGTACCAATACAGAGTCGAGAACAGGAGAGGGGATCGGAGAGAAGCTTCCCGACGGGATATAGCTGCCGATCGAGAGTGCAGTAGTCGCGGGGAGATTCGAGATTCGCGAAGAATAAACGTCGGTTCGGAAGGGCACATGCAGACTGCAGGACATACTGTAGGCCTTACTGCACATACTATTATAGGCCATGCTGGGAGAGATAGAGTAGGCGATGGGGTAGCGCGAATGACGGGATTAAACCCGGAAGTCGCGGAGTACATACCGGTAGGTAGGCGAGAGGTAGGTAGGCCTATATCGGTACAGCAGCATGACTATAATACACAGGGACATAACATATATCCAGGGGAGGGGGGAGTTATTGGAGATAGACGTATGGGCCCCAATGTATTAACATCAACCCCAGTACCAAACATACCGGCTGGGGGGGGACAGGGTGACATTCCCCCATCACAATATCGACAATGTACCCCGATAGGAGCAAGAACATCGAACTCCCTGGACGAGAGCAGGTCGTGCGGACAGTCAATACCACACGCGGCCGTACAGGGGACTGCTAGTCCACAGTTAGCTGGTAGCAGGGCCACACCGTGGCAGGGACAGAAAGAAAATAACACCAAAAATAAACACAATCCCAATATACCCAGTAGGCCGAGTCTAGACAACCAAAACATTAAATCGGTACATATAAACCTAAGCGCGATACGTGAAGGACTATACAGGAAACGCTATAATCCAGGATTCCAGTGTCAGTTGCATCGGGACGGAACCCATAAGACCAGGAGTTGTAAGTACTGGCAAGCGTTGCCCAAACGAGATCGTGTAGCCTACACAGACGCAAACGGACTATGTCATCGATGTGTGGTAAAAGGACACAGATCCGGAGAGTGTTGGAAAGGGAGAGGATGTGAAAGGACTAGACCAGGGGCAGAGAAGCCCATGAGCAAACATAAGGGAGTCGGGAAAGTAGAAGGAGGCGTGTTGCATACACACGCAGGACGGACACAGTGCGAGGGGGCATTGCACGGGCAGACGCCATGTGTTCCAAGGAACGAGCGGGGGTCGACGAGGCCTTTAATGCCAGCGCACATACGAAGGGGGAGGCTAGCGGAGGTAGTGTCGAAGAGAGTGTGGCGAAGAGTTAGAGGACGTATAGGAGGGCAGCAGGAGAGTGCCTACTGGAAGAAGGGGCACCTGAGAGTTTTTAGTCGTCCAAAGTTTTGGACTGAGGGGGGTGGGAATGAGGGCGAGACGCCCTTCCCACGCACAAAATATAAAATAATTATTTAATTAAAAATAAGAAAATAATTAAATAATAGAGTAGGTAGAAGTTAGGTAGTAAGAGTTAATTAGTTAGTTAGTTAGTTAAAGGAGGGTACGTGTAGTACCGTTAGTAGAAGAGTTAGTAGGAGGGTACGTGTAGTACCGTTAGTAGAAGAGAGTTAGAGGGTACGTAAGTACCGCTAGTTAGTTAGAGTTAGAGGGTACGTAAGTACCGCTAGTTAGTTAGAGTTGGAGGGTACGTAAGTACCGCCAGTTAGTTAGAGAGTTAGAGGGTATGTAAGTACCGCTAGTTAGTTAGAGTTAGACGGTACGTAAGTACCGATTAGAAAGTAAGAGTTAGAGGGTACGCAGTACCGTTAGAGAATAGGAGTTAAGGGGTACGTAGTACCGTTAGAGAGTTAGTAAGAGTAAGAGGGTACGTAGTACCGCTAGCTAGTAGAGAGAGCTAGAGTAGTAAGAGGGTACGTTGTACCGCTAGCTAGTAGAGAGAGCTAGAGTAGTAAGAGGGTACGTAGTACCGCTAGTTAGGAGTGTTAGTAGTAGCAGTAGAAGGGTTGTGGGCACCGGAAGCGCCACGCAGTTAGAGTTAGTAGGGAATGCGCTGAACTTAGTGGGGCACGGGCGTGATGACGTGTTTGATGTAAGAGCAGGGTATGTTAATTAGGGTGGGTGCCGGGCACAAGAGGTGCCGGGCACAAAAATAGTTAGTAGTAGAGTTAGTTGAGTTAGTAGAGAGTTAGTAGAGTTAGAAGGTGCCGGGCACAAGAGGTGCCGGGCACAAAAAGAGTTAGTAGAGTTAGAAGAGAGTTAGTAGAGTTAGTAGAGTCAGTAGTAGTTCACATAATTAACGTACCCACTCTGCCGGCACTCAGAGCGTCACGTGTAGGCGATGAGACGTAAAGGGGGAGTAGAGGAGTAGAGACGGGCACATTGGGTGCCAGGTAGTAGAAGAGTAGAGAGGGCACATAGGGTGCCAGGTAGTAAAGTTAGAGTGTTAGAGGTAGTAGAGAGGGCACATAGGGTGCCAGAGAGTAGTGTAGTAGAGAGGGCACATAGGGTGCCAGGTAGTAGAGTCAGAGAGGTAGTAGTGTAGTAGAGAGGGCACATAGGGTGCCAGGTAGTAGAGTAGAGCAGAGAGGGCACATAGGGTGCCAGATAGTAGAGTGGTTGTGGGCACCGCAAGCGCCACGTAGTTAGAAGAGTGGAGTAGAGTTAGTAGAGCTAGTTTAGAGTTAGCAGAGCTAGTGGAGTAGAGTTAGCAGAGCTAGTGGAGTAGAGTTAGTAGAGCTAGTTAGCAGGGTTGGTAGACTCAGAGGAGTCAAGTAGAGTTAGTAGAAGTAGAAAGTTAGTAGGAGTTAGTTAGACTTAGTAGAGAGTTAGAGTCAGTAGAAAGTTAGAGGCTCTCAGTTAGAGCTAGAAGTAGTAAGAGTTAGTAGTTAGCAGAGTTAGTTAGATAGTTAGAGTTAGTAAGCAGTAGGTAGACAGTATGATAGCACAGGGGTAGCATTAGAGATTAAAGCCTTAGGGAGTGACAAGAGAGTGGAGAGGTAACTAGTGCGGAGTGCGAAGAGAACGTGGGCGCAATTCAAGTGTGGGGGAGGAGAAGTGAGAGGAAGAGTGTGGGACGAGGAGGTCCGGGGGTATGCGAGAGTTGGAGTAGAGTGGTGAGATTGTTGGGGAAACAAAAATTGTGTGAGAGAAGCGCACGATCGGCCCGACACGAGACGCCAGAGGGTAGTGACATCATACCCATAGGGAGCGGCCCGGAAAGCCGACTCCGAAAAAATATACCCACCACACACCCGATGCTAGATCGGGATCCAGCGGAATTGTAGCGCACTTTAGTTGGATGCTATCTTCTCACCGGGAAGATAGCATGGGGGGGAGTGTTAGCTTATCCAATTCCGCTAACACAAACCCATAGAGTGAGCCATAAAGCAATATTGGGAGCACGAGGTTGATTACCAATCAACCTCGTGTCAGCCCAGTAAACGGGGACAATAGGCCCCAAAGGAGACACACACAATAGGGGTCAGGGGCCAAACCCCTAACCGAGAGAGAACACAGGGAGTGAAGGGAAACACTCCAAAGGGTGCCAACAGGGATATCAACCAATCAGAGGGGGGAAAGGCATCGATTGAGTAGCAATAAGGCCACCGTGCAATATAACCAGTAACCTGTAATCATTCATTCAGTTTACTCAGTCAGATCAGTAGGGTGGAACGGGGACTTCTGTCACCGTCCGCTACCGCCATCATACTTATATTACCTGTTGTGTCTTACTATACTATATATATATATCAGACTATTATAGCTTATACATATAACCGAGCACCAGAACTGTTTTACCTTTCACACACGGCGGGGACGCGTGGATAGAAAACCCAACGGATAAACCGGGATCCGTAGATCCCGTCACATAATTGAGGGAAAGGAGCAGGTTACAGAGACGATAGAACTAATACAGTAACAGGCCTAAATTATGTGAAAGGTATATCCACATTTTCCACAATCCTGCATTCCAGTTTGGCCTATCAATTATTTAAAATTTATTAGCACAACCGGTAGGCCTACCATTACCGTATTTAAATGGTAGGCTACACAGTAGGCCTATGGCAGTACCGGTGCCGGTACCGGTACTAAAATACAGAAATACCTGCTTTATACCTACATCTGTACATACAATACAGCAAAATAGTGCTATATATACTAATACTGGTACTGATAGCCTGGGAGAACAGCAGTAGAGAAACCGGTAGCATGGAACCTAACATTAGACTTTTGGAGGACATAAAAAATAAAAAAAAGGACAAAAAAAGGATTTAAACGGACAATAAAAATTATTGCGATTCATTAATGCTAATAACTCTGGATGCACTCATCCAATCAGGATGATGTTTAGCACATTAGAGAGTTGAGATGTTGGCAAATCACATGCAATATCTAACTCAAAAACCTCATTTTGACAATAAGGTAACTTTTCGCTTGCTTGCACTGCCATAATAATATTTAAGGGGGGGGGTACACCATTTTGGTCAAAAATATGTCGAAATTTTTTTTATGATCTATTATAATGCACCATTGAATGGTGTTTCCAAATCTGAAAACCGCTATTAAATAGCTCTTTTAGTTTTTAAGTTATAACAATTTCCATTTAGGGATTCCTATTGAAATTACTATTACTATGTATATTGAAAGGTCGATTATCTCAAAATATTTTTTTTATGAAATTGTCAACTTCAAAGTCCTACTACTTCTATAATTTTTGAGCAATTAGTCTGAAACTTTCTGTGGGTGTCTACATAGCCATCCTGCCCTTTTCGAAATTATTTGTTAATAAAATTTAATACTATTTATAACAAACCTAAAAATTAGGCATACATTTGCAGCGCCACCTAGCGGTGCAGAATTATTTTAACAAAATGTTGCCCCATCTTTGATCTATCATATAAAAAAACTTTAGATTCGATTAGATGATTAGATTCAAAACTGTAAAAGCCTTAGGGTTTTAAGCGCAACCACGTTTTTTTTGTTGTTAACTAGTATTAACTAATATTAAATAGCGAAAAATAAAAATTTTCTAACCTGTCATGTGGAATAGCATCTTAGGCACCTATATTCCAAATTATAGCCAAAACCAAAAAAATTTTAAACGCTGAGAGTGATAAATCGAAGAGTTGTCCGAAAATGGTGTACCCCCCCCCCCCCCCCCCCCCTTAAATATTTAAATTAGCTAGAAATGCCGCGGTCATGACCTAAACTGTTAAAGACTTTATTATCAAAAACACATACAACGCAATTATGAATTTATAGTAAATATAATTGTAGAATGCTATTCCTACAATTCGTTATCATTATTATCTATAAAATAGAAGATTAAAATTAAGAAATATAATAAGAAATAGTTTTCCTCCAGTCCGGCTCCATCTAGTTCTAGAACGCCTAGCAATAATAATTTGGTTAACTAATTTATATTATTTATTAATCTATTATATTTTATTTGTTTACAAGTTGAATTTCAATATAAATTATTAATATCTAATATTATCAGCCATGTTAATTATTTACTTATCTGCCTTTCTTTTGATCCATCTGACGTCTTTATGCCACGGAATAGATGACACCTACGATCCTACCAAACTCACCATAGAAGATCCTATTGGTAAGAACTGTGTGGAGGAGGGACGTAACTTAACGTTAAGTTATCAACTCACAAGCGATGTAGTCATCAACGATATAAGAGGGATCCTTGGAGAGATTGATGGTTATCCTGTATTTGAGTTGGACTACGAGGATGGGGAAATAAACGTGGAGCGATACAACGACGGTTATACTAATAATAGTTTAATAGTTTCAGTTTCGGGACGACCTGTAGTAATCAGAGTTACTTATACTAACGTCCATGTTACAAGTAAGAGAGAGGAAGGGCGGCATATAAAACAGGAGATTGGGAAACATGGGATGTATATAGAGTTTAAGGGCGGGAGGTCATACCTGGTTCCATCAATAGAAATACACGAGTGCGCGGTTAATACGGAATCGGACCAACAACAACCAACTGAAGAAGGGAAAGATATAGTTAAACCTAACGGCTCAACCTCCATCGCACCCAATATAACAACCACTGGTGTTAGAGAAGATGTAGTTAAACCTAACGGTCCAACGTCCATCGCACTCAATGTAACCCCTAGTATATTACTTACTCTCATCCTATTGGTTTATGGAATTTTTTGAGAATTAATATTATTGGCTTAGGTCGCGCTATTTTTGAATAATTCAATAATTTTTTAAATAAATTTATTAAAT
Source organism: Nemertoderma westbladi (assembly GCA_032718475.1). Classification (NCBI taxonomy): domain Eukaryota; kingdom Metazoa; phylum Xenacoelomorpha; order Nemertodermatida; family Nemertodermatidae; genus Nemertoderma; species Nemertoderma westbladi. Next base: position 21,695 of record JAUCBJ010004885.1, on the reverse strand, counting down.
TGCTTTTTGTATAAAGCTTTATGTTTTATGTTTTTTTTGTTTATCTCGACTATTATTATGATATATATTAATATATAATTGACATATATTATCCTATGAACAAACAAATATTCCGACTTGTGTAGCCTAATGAGTTTGTGTTGTTATTTAATTAGTCAAAGAAAGCAGTAGCATAGCTAGTGTTGCTATATTTGGTCTAAAAGAGAAAAAAAATAAAAATCGTGTCTCGTGATATTCTGGTTCGATACCAACCAAAAGAGTTCTCTACATCTAGCGATCAGTATGTCTTGTTGTTAGAAATGGATTGCCTGTAGTTGTGTTTGTTTTGGTTGTACTTGTGCAGATAAACTCCGGTTAAACTTTTTTCAGTCAGGTTGTTACGGCAAACGATAATTTGGGCTGACGATGATGACGATAAATAAGCGATTGAGTTAATGACGGTGACGGGATTCCATTACTGGTAGTTGAATCGGTTAAAATCATGGATTGGTTCGATTATGAAGTTATCGGTATTATTAATAGTTAATATTTTTAATTGTTAATAACGGAAATATTGTTGTAAATTCGTTAAAGTGCATTGATAGTAGGTATTCATACTGGGTATTCATATTACGATTGATTCATTCTTGGTATTCATATTACGAGTTATTCATTCTATCAAAGAATACCTCGTGAGTTTTTAGTTAATAATTATTGGCAAAGCCGCAGGTAAAATCGCAGCTGTGCCAATGAGTTAGAGGACGGCCTATTAAATATTATACCTCCACGCAAAGTCTCACTTAGACTTCGTGGCTCGCCCCATAATAGAAGGTTTAAAGGTGAATCGAACACTTATACAGAACATTAGGAGATTAAAGTACATTTTAGTATTAGTTATAATATGTTTTAATAAGATATTTGGTGTTAGTAAGTAAAATAATATATTTACTATAGTAAGTGTAGTACTGTGTTTAAGGTTGGTTGGGTATGCCGAGGTTTTCTTTAATACAAAATATACCTTTATGTGAGAACTATTTATTATATTTAAATTATTTAAACTTGTTAACCACTCTGTTACATTAGTGTACAAATATAATGAAATTAATATCTCATATATCTTTCTAAACCACGCAGGCGTTTCTACCTTATTGAGTCTCATCATCGTCGGGTCAGTTTCGAACCTGGGACCTCTCAGTGGAATCCGAGTCAACAATCTCTAGAGATTTGAAGAATGAATTTCAAAGCTAGCTGCCGTTTTATTGTAATGGGACTAGTCCTCTTCAATTTTGAAAATAAAAAGTAAAAGTTATTGTCGGTAAAAACTTATCCTTCGATGTAAAAAAAACCTTGAAAATTAATTGATGATACTTGATAATGAAACTTGATAATACTGTAAATAACATTTTAAAGAAACGCGGATTCGGTTACATAAATAACGATGATTTATTATTATAATTAAACTTAATAACAATTATCAAACAAAAACAATAATAAGTATTGACAATGCAATTATATAAAAAGGAATCTAGATTAAAAAAATGGTTTGCATTCATAACAATCAATATTGCATATGGGTAAAAGGGAACGCCGCACGAGTTACAAGTTATTACTATAGGTAAATTGGTGGATTCAGTTACCTTGTATCCAACACCAACTTCTCCCTAAACGAACGGGTTTCCAGTTTATTAGCAAAGAGTTGCATTGCAAGGGGAATGGATGGAGTGGTTGCCTCCCGTGACCAGCTTGGCAGTGGGCTTGTTTGCCACGCCGTCTTTGATTGTAGGTTTATTGACCGCGGGGTTGAGGGCTACCTCCATAGTTTTATGTCACCCCGAAATAAATTTTATTTTATCACACGGAGAGAGCGGGAGAATAAATTTGGAGCGCCTTACTATGTTGGAATTCCTAGCCCTGGCAAAACGACTGCTCCGGTCGAGGGTTTCCTTTACTATTGAGAACAACAAGTGTTTGCGCTTTGAATCGTGCAGTATATCCAGCGTATACTAGAAAGCAACCATAGCACACCGTCCGTCGACTCTCGGTTTTACCGGAGTATTTTCCTATAAGCTTATCAACTTGGTGGGTTCCATCCCTCATATAGTCGTAGACATTGTAGAGCACAGGTTTTGATTTGGCGTCATTTTTTCGTAACGGTATACAGTAGTTCAATACATTACTGAAATAAATATGAATATCTAAATACATACAATTATCCGGGGTCTACCGCATATCCTTGACAGGCCACTGGTTGACCAACAGCAGGTTCCCTGAACGAAACCTGAAGTCACGTGGGAAGGGAGTTAGGCATTATACTGTACTATAGGGAAACGCCTATGGGATCGGATAAGGGTCTTTCGAGTATCCCACCCACCTGACAAAAGATATCCCTCTCTAGTGACCTTTACTGGAGGAGTTCCCTTACATTACTGATCCTTAAACATGAGATATTTTACATATAAAATCTTCGAAATTTATACAATTTATAAAAAACCGACCTGCACAAAAAGTGCCATTTTTCGAACAAACGCGTTTACGAATATCCATACTCAGTTTTTTATTTTAGTAATAGATCACAGATCATTGTGTTATAAAGTTCAGAATAGTAGCTTCATAAAAAATAGATTTGAGGTAATGATCCCCTTATTAAACAAATATTGATGAATTTGTAATATTTGACTATACTGTAGATACATTTCCGATGTTTATCACAGAAACTCAATGTAAAAATAGCTGAAAGTAATTTAGACAAATCTGAACCGAACTGGATAGAACTTTATCGAAAACCCCTTGAAAAGGACCGAACCAGACATGATGAAACACAACCGATCCAATCTATAGTTCCTAAAAGTTAAGTGCAGTTCTAGAATCCTGTAATGAGTGGTTGGTTGATAATAAGCTATCCATTCACTACGGTAAGACTGAAAGTATTTTGTTTGGTTCCAAAAGAAAGGTAAAGAAGGTAACTAAGTTTGAAGTCACTAGTAATGGACATAAGATTAAAATAAAAAGGAAGTTAAATATTTTGGCGCCACATTGGATAACGGCTTATCAGGAGAAAGCACAGTGAAAAATATTTTCTCGAAAGTTAGCAGTAGGCTTAGGTTTCTATACAGAAATAAAAATAGTTTAAACATCGACTCCCGCAAGTTGTCTTGACATTTATATGACCTAAGTCCCAATTATTGTAAGCAGTAGTGTTAGTCAGTATGTGTTACCGGTAGTGCAGTAGCGTTAGACGGACCAGTCAGTAGTGTCTTTTTTATAGTTAGAACTGAAATTGTCAGACAAATGAGCATCAAGAATACTGGAATACATAATGCAGTAATGTCACATCGGCATATTATTATTTCATATTATATTGTCCGCAATTGAATGAGTGAATCCAAAACATGGTAGCAGAGCGTGGTTGCGCTGTTCGAGCGTCAACAAACTGAAAACACTGATTTCCAATAGGCCTACCGATACCGCTGTACCGGTACGGTATAATCTGATAACAGCTTAGACTAAATGAATAACCTTCCACCGATACCGGTACTGATGCTAATGAAAGGGATCAACAATAAAATAGCTAGGCCTACAGCCCAGCCTACTTAATTAAGGCCCTACGGGCCTACCTATACTGCTATATGTGCTACGTATTCCCTATACTGAATCGGGATCAATTAAACTTGGCGAATCCTGGAATATAAAAGGAACGAGCCACGCCACATACAAACAGTAACAGATATAAGGATCTGGAATGCCATATAGACGTAAAGATTGTCCACAGCTATCGGCTGACAGGTAGAATTTGATGATTTGGTGAGTGCATAATTAATACTTAACCATTCGTAATAATAGGCCTACTGCCTACCGGTGCTTGGGAAAACAGCCATCATTGTTTGATTGAATTAAAGCAGTCAAAGATGCATTAACTTGGACTGCCCATATATGTATATTGTATATATCCTCTTTATAATGTTGGATACCAGTACTACAACTGTACAATGAGTGTATACCTAATAGTCCTACACCAACAGACCAATGTTAAATAATAATATAATTATCAAACAGAATAATAACAGGCCATTAGTAATGCCTGAAGTCAATGCTGAAATTTGTTAAATAATAATCAAACAGGCCTGCAGAAATGCCTGGAACCGGGACAAATAAATTGCGTTTGAAGAGAGAAGCTGTAAGGACCAATATAAAGAAATTATTTAAAATAGTTGATGAATTAATGAGTGATGGAAATGAAATAAATTTAGAAGATGCTGAAATAACTAAAAATAAACTTAAATTATATGGTCAAGATTTAGATACCCTTAATGAACAAATTTTAAATTTATTGCCTGACGATGATGGGGATGCCGTGAATAATGAAATTAGTACAGTATCACTATTTAATGATCAAATAATGAATTCTTCATCTCGTCTAATTGTGAGAATACAACGCATCAATGAATACCAAAATGAAGTCAAAGCACAAACAGGCCTACAAGCGAACCTTGAAGAGGCAACAATGAATATGAGTAATGTGCAAGTTAATGAAGGTGGGGGCATCAGTGCAATTCACTATGCCGGAAGCAGAGTAAAGGTTAATTTGCCAAAATTGGATATAGAACGTTTTTCAGGAAATGTATTAAAATGGGGTGAATTTTGGGATTCATTTGAAGCAGCTATTGATAGTAAAAATGAGTTGAGACCAGTTGAGAAATTTAATTACTTGCGTACAAAGTTAGACGGTGAAGCCAAAAGGGCAATTTCAGGATTGCAATTGACTAATGAAAATTATAATGTAGCTGTAGAACTGTTAAAAGAAAGATTTGGGGAAACGCAAACCTTAATTGATGCCATATATACTGAATTAATGAATTTGGCTGTTTCTAGGAATGAAACAAGTAGATTGCGTCTCACATATGATTCAATAGAAAAGAATCTTAGAAGCCTAGAAGGGTTAGGTGAAAACATCTCTCAACCAATTTTTGTATCAATGATTTATTCGAAATTACCAATGGAAGTAAAAGTACAATTAGAGTACTTTAAAGATCCAAGTGAAAAATGGGAAGTAAGTACCTTACGCAATAACCTCAAACGATACATTGCTTCTCGAGAAGCAGCTGAAAGACGCGATTCATTAACTGAAAGGACTTCCGGAGATATTCATAATAAGAATAACCATGAAACATCGTATAATAAAAATACTAATAAAGGTTGGTCAGGACCAAATAACTATAAGCAATACAAACCCACTAGCCATGCATTAACAGTTGCTGGTAAACGATCCTTTGGTGAAAATAGATCATGTGTGTATTGCTCAGGAAATCATTGGAATGATGAATGCCACAAATATCCGGATGTCGCATCCCGAAAAAAACAATTGCAGTTGAGCAACAAATGTAACATTTGTTTAAAGGAGAGTCATTCTACTAGATATTGCACATATAATTATACTTGTACTCACTGTGGAAGAACAAAAAACCATCATAGAAGCTTATGTTATAAAAAACATTCAAATCAAAGTGCGGGTAGTCCAAATTTATTAGTTGAAAATGTTGCAACAAAAGAAAGATTGGAGTTAAATGAATCGCAAGATAACAATGGATATCCCAGCAATTGTTTGCCAGTAATGTCAATTAACGAGTCAGTCATAATGCAAACTGCCTTAATAGATGTTCAGAAACCTGGACATACAAAAATGAAACCAATTACAACACGAGTTTTCTTTGACACAGGAAGCAAGCGGACTTATGTTACTCATTCATTTTCAAAAGAATTGAATTTAGTAGAAAGAGATCCAGGCGAAATTGTTGCCAACACATTTGGTAGAAAGGAACCAATCAGGATACCATTTAAATTAGCAGATATCAATCTATATGATATGAACGGAAATTCCCAACAAATAACAGTTCATGTCGTCAATATTATAACTGGGCCAATTGAAAGATCGTCAATTGATCTTGGTAAATCTGAAGAAATATGGAAAGATTTACCATTAGCGGACACAATTCCAGGTGAAAATGAAATTACAAACATCAACTTCCTCATTGGATTAGACTATTATGGAGATTTCATTTCAGGTGAGAAAATAAATCTGCCTGAAGGCCCAAGCTTGATAAAGTCCACATTTGGTTGGGTTATCAGTGGGAGATATACTGATAATGAAGATAAGTCATTTAATGAGACATCTATGTTGATTTTTGACAATATGGATCAACAATATGAACCCAATGTAATAAACAACAGCGAAAGTTACTGGAAGACGGAAATAATTGGAATAGAAGACCCAACTATGAATGATGATGATGATCAAGCGATTATAAATTTTAAAGAAAATGTTAAATATGAAAATAACAGATATTTCGTTAGTTGGCCATGGAAACCCAATAATGAATATCCAAATGAAAATCGTGACTTAGCCTTCAATAGATTTAAATCTTTACATCAAAGATTAATCGAGAACAATGATTTACATGATAAGTATTCCGCAATAATAAACAATCAACTGGATAATGGTATAATCGAAACAGTAAGTGATGAGGATGAGAATGACAAACATAAACCAATCAAACATTATATTCCTCATCATCCTGTAATTAAACCCTCTAAAACAACAACAAAGGTACGTATAGTATATAATGCTAGCGCAAAGAAAAACAAAGATTGCAAATGCCTAAATGAGTGTTTGTATCGTGGACCATCATTGATGAGAGACTTGACAGGGGTGCTAATTCGATTTCGTCTTAGATCTATAGCTATTATATCAGATATTGAAAAGGCTTATCTACAAGTAGGAATTCAAGAAACAGATAAAGATGTAACTCGTTTCTTCTGGTATAAAGACCCAAATGATATAAAGCAACCATTGAAAAACAATATTGTGACAATGCGATTTTGTCGAATACCATTTGGAATCATTTCGTGCCAGTATCTGCTTGGTGCTGTTATCGCACACCATTTAGAGAATACCAATACTCCTGTAGCCCAAGTTATTCAGGATAACTTATATGTGGATAATTTAATAGCTTCAGTGAATAATGTAGATGAAGGTAAACAATTATATATTGAGTCTAAAGAGATTTTTAAAGGAGCCTCTATGAATCTACATGAATGGTCATCAAATTCTAATGAATTACTTGATAAAATGAATTCTGCTGATCTAATGAAATCACGTGTAACCAAAGTACTTGGAATTGGATGGAATATTGAAGCCGATAAAATACATATTGCAGAATCAAACATTAAAACTAAGGTAAGAAATATTCGTGACATATTGCAGAACCTAGGAAAGATATTTGATCCGTTAGGATATTTCATTCCTATTACATTGCAAGCAAAGGTATTATACCAAGAAGTGTGGAAAGGTAGACAAAAGGGAGAAAAACTAGATTGGAATATGAAACTCAACGACAATATAATCAATAGGTGGCCAAGTATTGCCAACGAACTATTGAAAATTAGTGAATGCCAAATCCCACGACATATATTTGAAGGAGAGATACAGAGCAACTTGGGGGATTATGAACTTGATTTATTGTGTTTTTGCGATGCTTCGGAAACAGCATACGCAGCAGCAATATATTTACGGATATCACTTGAATCTGGATACAAATCAATGTTATTATTTGCAAAAAATAGATTAGCCCCAATATCAAAACAGAGTTTGAAGGATAATCAACGAAAAAAGCCAAGTATTCCTCGCTTAGAACTAATGGCAATGGTAATTGGCATCCGATGTATTAAATTCGCTGAAGAACAACTAAAGCTGAAAATGGAAACAAAGACACTGTTTAGCGATTCACAATGTGTTTTAGCCTGGCTCAAAAGTGATAAAAGAATGACTGTGTTTATTGAAAATAGGTTGAAAGAAATAAGAAATACAAGTAACATCAACTTTAGATATGTGAATACGCAAGATAATCCTGCTGATATTGCAACTAGGTGCCAATATACAACCAAACAGCTCTACAATAGCACATTATGGTGGAATGGACCAAAATGGATCATAAGTGATATATCATTATGGCCCAATTGGGGAGTTGAAGAAATAACAAAAAAAACAATTGATGCAATACAGGGTTGCATGTCCTCCAAAATACTATTCGAAGCTTCTCTTCCAATTATAACCAAGAAATCTTATGAAATGAAGACTACACCATTTGGACTAGACATAAATAAATATTCAAAGTGGATCAGAATCCTACGTATTTCTGCATGGATTCAGAGATTTATTATAAACTGTCATGGAAAGACGAAATTGAATGGATGCCTAACGACTACAGAAATCAACGATGCGAAATTAATTTGGGAGAAATACATACAATCGCACCACTTCAAAGACATAATACATGATATCATCAATGGGAAAAGAAACAATCTTATTAATCAACTTGGATTAAAGATAGACAACGATGGACTAATCAGATGCTATGGAAGATTGGAAAACATCAGTAATGATGATTATTGCAAATTTCCCAAACTTCTTCCAAAGTCATCTCCATTAACTACACTAATAATAGAACACATTCATGTAAGTAGACTACATGCATGGATTAACCACACATTATCAACCCTGCGCAAAGAGTACTGGATACCACAGGGAAGAAGAGCAGTGCGGTCAGTTCTGCTCATATGCAAGACCTGCCGAAAATGGGAAGGAGGACCTTACAAATTACCAATTATGCCTCCTTTGCCCTTACTAAGAACTACTGAAGCTATTGCTTTCCAACACATTGGATTAGATTACCTAGGACCATTATACATACAACTTCCTACAAAGGAAAATGTAAAAACATGGGTATGTCTTTTCACTTGTTTAGTAGTGAGATCAATTCATCTCGAACTAGCTGCTAATCAATCATCTGAAGAATTCTTAATGTGTGTACGACGATTTGTCTCTAGGAGAGGAACTCCTACTAATATAATTTGTGACAATGCTGGTCAGTTCAAACTCACAGACACTGTCATGAATAACTTATGGAAGAAGGTCACAAATGATGAAGATGTATTATCATACATTTCCACTAAAGGAATAAACATTAAATATATACCAGAACTATCACCATGGATGGGTGGATTCTATGAGAGAATGGTTGGCATAATAAAACGTACACTGCGGAAAACTCTAGGAAAATTGCGTCTTAACTATCTACAATTGTATACTGTTATGACAGAGGTAGAAGCCGTGGTCAATACACGACCCTTAACTTACGTTGGTGCGGATCTGGAAGATAGATACGTCGACGTCCTAACACCCAATGATTTTCTAACTATCAACACTAAACCTGGGATTCCTTATATCGAAATTGAAAATGAGAAGGATAAAGATTACACGCCGGGAACAAAGAAATCCAAAGCCATAGACCTACTAGAGTATTGGAAGAAAGGAATGATATATTTAAATCAATGCTGGACAATATTCAATGATGAATATCTTACCAGCCTAAGAGAACGATATCAAAGACACATTAAACAGAATCATGCTGTAGATACTGAAGTAAAAATAGGATCCATTGTAATAATAAAGGAGAAAACCCTACCAAGGGGATCGTGGAAGTTAGGTAAAGTAACTCAACTTATCCAGAGTCATGACGGGCTGATACGATCTGTCAAACTAACTCTCCCTTCAAAAAGGATTATAACAAGGCCATTGAAACTGCTATATCCTTTAGAATATGATGAATATATATATTGAAAAACTTTTTTTTTGAAGGCGGAGTGTCTTGACATTTATATGACCTAAGTCCCAATTATTGTAAGCAGTAGTGTTAGTCAGTATGTGTTACCGGTAGTGCAGTAGCGTTAGACGGACCAGTCAGTAGTGTCTTTTTTATAGTTAGAACTGAAATTGTCAGACAAATGAGCATCAAGAATACTGGAATACATAATGCAGTAATGTCACATCGGCATATTATTATTTCATATTATATTGTCCGCAATTGAATGAGTGAATCCAAAACACAAGTTACTTTGCTCTTAATACAGTGTCACATGGACTATGCATGATCTTCTTGGTATGAAGGCTTAACCAAACAGCTTAAATGTAAATTACAAGTCGCTCAGAATAAAGTAGTACGATTTATTAAAGATTACAAACTTAGGCAGCACCTAACTCCAGGTGACTTTTCTGAATCTGGACTACTTAACTTAGATAGTAGCGTTAAGCAGCTACGCCTTAACCATGTGCATAAAGTGTATAATGGTAAATGTCCCAATTACCTAAAACAAAAATTCAACAGAGTACGCGATACACACTCTTAGAGTACCAGAGCTAGTGCTTCAAACTTCTACCTCCCGAATTGTAAATCCTTTGAATCTGATACTTTCTTTTTTAACGGTATTAAAAATTGGAACGCTCTGCCTAATGAAATTAAAAACCTAGATAATCAACATTCTTTTAAATCTGCAGTTAAATCTCACCACCGTAAGACGTGTACAAATATAATGAAATTCATATCTCATATCTTTCTAAACCACGTAGTCGTTTCTATACCTTACTGAGTCTCATCAGCGTCGGGTCGGATTCGAACCTGGGACCACTCAGTGGAAGCCGAGACGACAATCTATAGGCTCATTCCAAAGTAAAGTACGGGACATTCGTACACAATTTTGAACTTTGATTGCCTGTACAATGTTATCCACAGCACATATGTGCACAAAATTGTGCTTGGATTGAACTTTCGAATAGCAGCTTTGATTTCGCGAAGCTTATGGCGGGACTTAGTCACTTTTGAGAAAACACTAGCTTGTCCAATTAAGGTAAAGTACGGACGGATTCGTACGAAATGTTTTTTTCCGACTGGTTTTTTAAATTAAAAGATTTTATGATTTCAATTCTAAAATTTAGCGAATTGTGCGCTGGTACGGTGGTGTTGAGTTGATGTTTAGGATAAAGCTGTATTATTAAGCTTAAATAAAAAGTATAAATATCAGACGAATTGCTACATTGCTAATTTTTTACAATGTGTTTTGTGTAGTAAAGTATGGGACATTGCTAGGTAAAGTACGGGACCTGTTCGAATTTTATGGTGAAAATGGTCTCTTACACTTAACCGAACAGTAATTTCTGGATAATTAGTGATAATAAAGTGCAACTAAGTATTTCCAACCAAGATATGGATGCAAAATGTGGGGCGACCCACAAATTGACCCGAAGTCTTAGCATATGGGTGCCATTTAGGAGTTGTCTGTCATCTGTCTAATTTTTGATCGCTAATGCTGTATAACTGGGTCATTTATAGATGAAATTAAACCAAACCTGGTACGTATGATGTCTGTCATAAGTTTGGAAATAATCTGAGGTTTAAGGAATCAAAGGTCACATATCAGACAGTCTCTCTGTTGGTACCGATAGTTTCAAAATTTTGATAAAAACCGAAATAAGTCCGCCAATCATTGATGAATTATAACCAAACTTGGTACACATGTAGTCTGTGAAAAGTTTAGAAATTGTGAGCGGATTCAATTCCGCTTCATTACCCCCATAAAGTTGGGAAGTGGCACCTTTTTCAGCAATATTGGAGATACGAGATTGATAACAACCAATCTCGTATCACACCCAATAACGGGGATAACATACGGAAAGCCACACAAAGGGAGGTTAGAGGTCAAACCACCTCGAGAGGGCAAATAACCAACAGCGGGGGGGAAGCACTCCCACAGAGGTGAGAGGCGTAAAGTAGGTCATCAACCAATAGGAGCGGGGAAAAGTATCCACTGGACAACGGCCACAGTAATGCAGGAATGAATACATATATTATCCTATTACCGGTCAGTTAATCAGTTTACTCAGTCATTCAGTTCAGTGCAGACCGGTGATGTTTTTCACTGTCACCGTCACCAACATCATCAGTATATTATCCTATTACCGGTATCCATCAATACTTATCATTTAACTGAACCTTTATTGTGCTATCACTATCTTCATTAACAGAACCTCAAGAGATAACAACAAACTCTTATTGTTTTCACTACAACGGCCTCGGCCTAACTAGCAAAACAATCCACAACCAAACGGTGACGCGTAGTCTACTTACCCGGTCGGGATCCCACTGATCCCGTCACAGTGAAAAACTACCAACGCAACTAGCTGTGACTGCCAGACACCAAACTACCGGAGATAAAGGTAAAGATGAGCACAGGACCCCAACTATTGGAAGGAGAGAGGACACCGCCGCGGACCCCGGACGATACCAACCAAACGATCTGCGAGGCCGCGACGCGACGGTACCGACCTGCGACGCTGGATTCGCCGACGAGAGACGATCCGGCAGTCCAAGCGGAGGGCGGCCGTCTACCATGAGAAAGGGACGAGTCGACGCACGACGGTGGTCGAAGTACCGAAGTCGCCGGCCAGCCACAGGCCGAGGGCGACGGACGGCCCACCGGAACAGCGACGGTGGGGCCGCCGGTACGATGCCGAACCAGAAAAGGAGGAGGATATGTCGGCGAAAGAGAACGTCTGGATCAGCAATCGGCTTCGACGGGCCTACAATGCCACAAAGAAACAGCTCAAGGAGGCCAGAGAGGGAGCAAAGGTAAACCAGGGGAAGTTGAGCCAGCGACTAGGTGAGTCAAATAAACATTTCAGATACCTAGTTCGTTTCGGGCAGGGAGAACTGGCGAGTGAGAGAGCGAGGGGGGTCGCCACCAAACTATTCGAACTGTGGCGATCCGGGATTATGGAGCCCCAAGTAGCGTACATAGGGCCACTTTAGTGGATGCTAGGGGAATTAAGTTAGTGGGTTGGGCAAATTCGCACGAGGGCAAACCCGAGGTTAACCCCGAGGATTCGGTCTCGTCGGTTAGCGAGAAACCCAGAAAGCGGGGAAAATTAGTAGGACAGAGAGGCGACGGGAGTCCATCGCGACCGATAAGTCCGCTACATCCTCCGCGAAAGCAAGAAGGGTGTTGGAGATAGATCTGGCGTGTCAATTAGATATGGTGGCACTAGAACAGAAAGAATTAGAGAGGCAGTTGGATGAGGGAACTGCGTTGCTAGAGAAAGAGAGAGAGTTAGCGAGGGAGTGTAGAGAGAGGGCCGACAGGGTAGCGAGAAATTGCAGAGAGCAAGAAGAGAGAGAGGCAGAGGAACGTAAGGAGCGAGAAACGAGAATAGAGGGGGAACGTAAGGAGCGGGAAACGAGGATAGAGGAGGAACGTAAAGAGCGAGAAATGAGAATAGAGGGGGAACGTAAAGAGTGAGAAACGAGAGTGGAGAACGAGCGCATAGAACGAGAAGTGAGAGAGACAGCAAGGCTGGAGAGAGAAACAAATGAATATAGAGAGCGGGAGGCGAGAGTAGAGAGCGAACGTAGAGAGCGGGTGGCGAGAGAAACAGAGCTAGCGAACCAGAGTTTGCGAGAGGATAGAGAGAGAGAGAGAGCGGGAAAGCGCATGCGGGATGATATGAATGCCCGGTTGAGGGGGCTTATGCAATATCAGGCCAAACAGAAGCGCCGAGTAGAACTGGCGCAGTTGGGACTATCAGAGAGTGAGGCTGGCTCGGGTAGTATTTACGAGGAGCCAGAGGTTATGGAAACGTTTGTTAATACCCCACTTACAGGGACCGGACGATAGACCCAAGACTGGTATAATCGTACGGGCGGGAGGGGGGGGGGGGTAATAATAATACGTTGGAAGGCATTAATATTAATAGTACCGTAGTAGACAACCCTAATCAAACCTTTATTCCAGGAAATAATATTTTTCCCGATAATAATAATTTAAATCCGAGTATAGGAAATAATTCAAATATACAAAGTAATTCTAATAATTTAAATTTAAATACGCAAAATAATCTAAATAATAATTTTAATTCAAACGAACAAAATAATCCCGATTCTAATCCAAATATACAAAATAATTTAAATAATAATCCAAATTCAGTACAGAATAACTCCAATAATTTAAATAATTTGAATAATAATGTTGATAATGGTGCTATTAATATAAACGCAGCAGACGTAGGTGGTCCGGCCAGCGAGAGCCTGCAAGGCCACGTAGTTAATACGCAGGGAGTAGCGGGGGTGAGTCAACCCGACGGGAGCCTGCCAGGCCACGCAGTGGTAGAGGGAGAGGTGGGGGTGAATAGACCCAGCCGCAGTAGAGATAGTGCGTCGACTAGAGAGGGAAGTAGAGGCGAAGCGAGAGATAGTAAAGTTATAGGTGGCGAGTGGGGCGGGGGGGGGGGGAGGGAAGGGGGGGGGGGAAGGGGGGGCTACAGGCGCCCAACAATGAGAGATTAGCGGCGAGAGGGGGGGGGGGGCAGAGAGTTTCCCACAGGCGTCGGCGGACAATGCGCGGGGCGAGCACCCGGCGGCGGAGAATAGTAGGGGATTACGAATATCCCCAGCGGTGTGCGACCGGGTAGAGAGAGGGAGGTTGGCGTCGCGAGTGGGCGAGCGACGATACGTCGAGCCCAGTCAGAAGAGGGAAGAAGAACAGTGGAGTTTAACCGGGAGGTCAACGAGAGATCTCACGAGCGGGGATGCTACACTGAGGAGAGAAGAAGAGAAGAGAGTAGAAGAAGTGTCGTTACAAGCAACCGGAGAGCTAGGACTGATAGCGAGCCGTCGGTAGTAGAGATGGAGTTGGAGAGTCAAGACTTCTTGGATTATTCGAGAAGGTTAAACTTCGGTCCGGAGGGACACATACAGACTGCAGGACATACTGTAGGCCTTACTGCACATACTATAGGCCATGCTGGGAGAGATAGTGTAGGCGATAGGGTAGCGCGGACGACGGGATTGGACCCGGAAGTCGCGGAGTATATACCAGTACGTAGGCCAGAAGTGGATAGGCCTATACCGGTACCAGCACAGCAGTATGACTATAACATGCAGGGACATAACATATATCCAGGGGAGGGGAGAGTTATTGCGGATAGGTGTATGGGCCCCAATATATTAACATCAACCCCAGTACCAAACATAGCACCGGTGTGGGGGGGGGGGGGGGCAGGGTGACATTCCCCCATTACAATATCAACAATATACTCAAACAGAAATAAGAACATCAAACCCCCTGGACGAGAACAGATCTTGCGACACGGAAATATGGAGGGGGCCGTTACCCCCAATGGTATATGCGACGCAACAGAAGGCAACAGGCCGGACGGGCGGACCGCACCCAACGGGAGAATCTGTACAGCATCCTTCGAACCCATTGGAAGCACATGCGATGGGAATGGCTACACTAATCGATGCACTCAAGACCAGAATCAAGCTACCACCCGTAGAGCCATTTAAATTCGACGGAAGTAGGCCGGAAGAATAC
The DNA here is from genome assembly GCA_032718475.1 of Nemertoderma westbladi. Lineage (NCBI taxonomy): Eukaryota > Metazoa > Xenacoelomorpha > Nemertodermatida > Nemertodermatidae > Nemertoderma > Nemertoderma westbladi. Next base: position 6,461 of record JAUCBJ010004885.1, on the reverse strand, counting down.
CTGCAATTTCGGCGCATGTACAGCAACGAGATATTAACCAAGAACCTGACGCAGGCGGAGTGCCTAAAATATCTACAGGTATATACAGGAGGCCCAGCGTACGACATCGTGAGGCAGTATCAGGGCATCGAGGGTGGCTTCACGACTGCATGGCGGGCCCTAGACAGGGAATACAGGCACCCGGTCAAGATGATCCGGCAGACCCTGAGGGGTATAACATCGGGTGGCCTACAGGATAACCCCGGGAAAATCGCCTTCTCCACCCGGGAGAAGAAGGGTGTGGAACCGGGCCTAGAGGAAATGTCGAACTTCCTCAACTACGAAGCCGAATTGATCACGGACCCAGTCTAGAGCGAGGATAGTCTGTGAAAGGGGCCAAAGACCGAATATAACAGGCCGAAACCAGAACACAACACGGCAAACGCATTGCCAAAGCTTAGCCAATCGCTGCCATATGCGGCGACGCAGGGGACTGCTAGTCCACATGTAGCCGGGGGTAGGGCCACACCATGGATCGGACAGGGGCAAAATAGTAACACAAACAAACATAACCCCAACACGCCCAGTAGGCCGAACCCAAACAATAAGAACAGTAGGGATCTAGGTACGAACATAAGTGCGATACGCAGCGCACTGTATAGGGACGGCTATAATCCAAACAACAAATGCCAATTGCATACGAACGCACTTCATCAGACCATGAACTGCAGATATTGCAAGCGTTGCCCAAACAAGATCAGGTAGAATATGCAAGGAAGAGTGGAATCTGTCATCGATGTGTGGCGGGCGGACACAGAGCTGATCAATGCAAAGAAACACCAATTAAGTTCGGTCAAGGCAAAGGGCAGACAATGGCGACAAGCACCGTAGGGGCAAAGAAAAGAGGAACGGTACTACTCAGGGTGGTACCGGTGAGGGTGATCGGAGAAGGCGGTCGATCAGTAACCACACTGATGCTGGTCGACAGTGGAGCAGTCGTCGTCGTTTTAAACCTACTTTTGGCACTTTATTTGAGAACTTTTTTTGAAAATACATTTCATGAAATATGATTTGTAATGATTATTTACACCGGCTTTTTGGTGTTTGCAATTAGATAGAATTCATATAAATTAATGTAGAAATTTCAAACTTGTTTTTTCGGCGGGTGCCAAATTTTGGTGCCAGTACCAAATTTTCATTTATGTCAAAGTTGAAAATTGGTTGTTTGAACCTGTTTTTTACGTAATTGGGGTTTTTTGGGGTTCTGGTTTCAATGGAATATATAACAGTTGCACCAGGCATATAAAACTTGTATTTTTCGGAGCTGTGTGCTAAATTTGGCGCCAGCACAAAATTCTGAAAATCCATTCAATAGTTCAATGGATTGTGACAACTTATTTCTCGCGTTTTAGAGGTTTATGGCGTAAGAGTTTTCAAACTTGTATTTTTCGGGTTAAAATTGCTGTGCCAGCACCAAATTTTTGAAAATAAGCAAATTTATCAACATATATTATCACCTGACTGAAACTGTAACTTAAAAACCTTGAATACTGAAACTGTAACTAAATTAGCCAAAATTGATTCAGATATCAACACTAACTACAGTTAGGAACACTGGTCACTTTCTGGCTGAAGCTCAGCCAAAAATTATCCACATATTTACAGCCAGAAAGTGTCCGTGCAGCCACTAATTGTCCTTCACGGCTGTGATTATATTTCCGGACATATTTTGGCTGTAACTTCACTAGTCCTCAAAGCAGAAGCTGGGCACATAAGGTGACAATTTTTACGTTTAATATTAATGATAGTTATCCCAACGATGAGATTCTAATTCTCAAATTACTTTATCAGTTTATACAGAATTTTATGGCGGTTCTAATGGCATAATTTTTAGAATGCCAATGTTAAAATTTCACTGCCGGTTTTCAAATGAAATTTAGCATTGTTTTCTATGGAGAAATTAATGGAGTAGTTAGAGCAGTTAACGACGACTGTGGCTGTAAGAGATACAGTAGAGGAAAAAGAGAGGAAGTATAGCGCCAAAGCAGTCGATATGATTCGACGTGGCTTCTATGTAGACGACGGAATGGAGTCTGGAAACACGGTTAAAGAACTACTGGATACAGGGCGCGAGGTTCGCGACATCCTGAAGGGATCCGGGTTTAACCTGACCAAGTTCCAATCCAGCTCAGAGGAGAAAGCCATAGAGGACAGACGGCCAGAGTCGACCATGGATAACCCCACAACAGCCAAGGGACAGGACATGGTGAACAAGAGAGTACAGTTTCAGCAAAAGGCACTGGGGATGGTGTGGAACCGGGAGACGGACAAGTTCAAGTATCAACTGAGCCAGGAGGGTGCGGACATCCACACAAAGAGGGGCTATGTATCGTACATAGCAAGGATATACGATCCCCTAGGCCTAGCATCCCCACTGTTAGTCACGGGTAAACAGATACTTAAGAAAGTATATGAACTAAAGGACGAATGGGATACAGAGATCCCGGAAGAAATCAGCAAGCAGTGGAGTAAGTGGACAGAGAGTTTAGAACGGATGGGAACATACAGCATGCCACGCGTGTATTTCCCGGATGGGGACATGACGGATCTGGATTTATACATGTTCTCCGATGCATCATTGGAAGCATACTGAGCGGCACTAGTACAACGAGTACTACCTAACCTAGTACAACGAGAGGTGGCTCATAAGCCCAGACTTGCATTCAGCAAAGCAAAGTCGACGCCACCAGATTCAGCATCTGTCCCGAAACTCGAGTTGACAGCTGCAAGATTAGGGGTAAGGGCCACAGCCTACTTGATGGACACTGTTCCCAACATAGTGGAAACACACTACTGGACGGACTCCATGGTAGTGCTTGGTTGGCTGCACAATGAGAAGACGAGATACCATATATTCGTCGCAAATAGGGTGGACGAAATAAGGGCGACGACAGAATTAGAAAGGTGGCACTACTGCCCAACGAACGAGAACCCAGCAGACTTATTATCGAGGGGCGTGGCCCGCCACACTTTCTTAAAGAAGGAAGTATTGTGGCAGCACGGGCCACAGTTCCTGAACGATAGGACGGCATGGCCACCGATGAAGAAGGTGGACCCGGGCTCAGAGGAAGTAGCACCAGAGGAAGAGGGAGAAGACTCAGAAGGTGAGGAGATATATAGTCAGAGGGAGATCAGGGAGGTGCAACCAAAATTAGAAGAACCGTGCGACAACCCAACGGATAAGCTCCTCAGCTACAGCTCAAGCTGGTCAAGACCAAGAAGTTGGTAGCATACTGGAGGGCCTTCGGGGATTTCCTCAAGGGAGTTGGCAAGGACGCCAAGAGGAAACCAAACATCGATCTGGAGGGAGCGGCCAAGGCCATGATACGGTATGAACAGAGAAGGATCTACGGCGACGAACTGGAGCGCGTCAGCAAACAACAACATCTTCATTGGGACAGCGAGCTCATCACGCTGTCACCACAACTCAATGATGATGGGATTCTAGTAATGAACTCCAGAGTGCTGAATAGCAACAGCCTCATCATCCCACTGAAACCCATTACCGGCCATTACCGGCCAGTAGGGTGAGACAGCATGACCCGCCATTCACGCACTGCGGCATAGATATGTTCTGGCCAATAAAGATCAAGGTGATACGACACACGGAGAAACGCTACGGCATCATCTTCGTATAGCACAACACGAGGGCAGTAGGAATAGAACTCGCCCAAGACGCAACCGCATCGGCATTCATCAATGCCCTAGAGAGATTCAGAGACCGCAAAGGTGGGACAATCGCAGTGATCTACTCCGATAATGGAACCAACTTTGTGGGGGCGGAGAACGAGCTGGCGGAGGCCTTGGACATCCTGGAAGGAGAGGAAGTCAGGGCAGCCATGAGGAGATGACAGGTGAAGTGGGAAAGGAGGACGCCGTATGCTCCGCATACTTTAGGATGCATCGAGAGACTCATGGGTAGTTCTAAGCATCTAATGACAAAGTTGATGAACACCCACATGGTGACAGAAGATATACTAAGGACGGTGCTAGCTAAGTGCGAGGGCATCATCAATAGCAGACCGTTATATCCAGAAAATGACGACCCAGAATCACTAGATGTGTTGACACCCAGTCATTTTCTGATGGAAAGGCTGGCGACCATTGACATGCGGGGTGTAGACCCAGATGACATACCATCCCGACAGAGTTGGAAAGTCGCTAATGCGATAAGCGCAGAGTACTGGAGGAGGTGGGTCGAGGAATACCTACCCACACTGCATAGGAGGAGCAAGTGGAGAAATACCACTAGAGAGCTAAAGAAAGGTGATTTGGTGATCGTCACGGACGACTTCGCGATTTCGCGAAGAGAAGGAAGGATGGATGGATGGAGAGTCACGGGCGAGAGCCAAGGAGGGAAGGGACACAGTGGGTCTACCGGGATACTGGGTTTGGAGCCACTTCCAGCGGAGGACGAGGACGACGACGAGTTCGGAGAGATTCCGCCCATCGGGAGAATCGGCCACTCAGACACGGACTGGGTTGGTGGGAGAGTGGTGACGGCCAGCGGGGCGAGGGCCTTCTGGGATAAACCCGGCAAGCGGGCCTGGGTGCATGAGGAGCCGGTGATGGATTTCGCGGGGAGCACCATCAGGTTGGGCGAGCAACTGTGAACAGCACCACGGGTAGTATTCGGAGAGACGATGCCCAGGCAAGACGAGGACATAGACATGGACAGAGACGTTAACATCCAGAAGTTTCCTTACCAGCGACTCCATAGACCGAGGAGATCGCTTGGGGCAAAGGATGACTTGGGGCGGGATGCGTTGGTACTCGGCTGCGATTACTGTGGGAGGCTTACTCACCAGGAAAGGAGCTGCTTGTATCGATTCCAGAAGATAGGATGGGGGTGTGTCCACGGTTGCACAACCAGTGTTCTAAGTGCAACTTCCGGGGTGAGTGGGCCGATGTCGGCGTCATGATGCGGCAGCGGATGAAGGCCCAGGAATTCCGGTGGGGTTTCTTTAATATTAACCAGGAGGCCCACCTGGAAATCATCAAACGGAGGCTTCCGTTTACTTATCAAGAAGTATCAACAGCGGCATCGTATGCGGGAGTGATGAATACACAGAGGTATTTAGACAGATGGGCGCCAGAGAACCGGGGATAGATCAGAGATTTCCTGGCGGAGCATGTGCCGCGGGCCATGAAGGTGATCCTATGGGACGCCACTAGGGGGAAGCAGCAAGGGCATTCGGAGGGGCCACCTGCGAAGCGATACCGGGAGCTAATAACACCAGTGCCCAAGGAATCGACGACGGGAATCAGTAGGGAAGTAACGGCAAGGATGAGGAACCTTAAGGAGGACAAAAAAAGCAAGGGAGCGGCGACAACCAGGAAGCGACCGAGACAGGGAAGGAACTGAGATGGTTCCCAAAGACAGGATGAGCGAACTAGAACTTGGAGGGGGAGATGTGGGGATGCCTGGAAGGCACCACATGCGAAGTAATACGAACTCTTAAGTGCAAATTTAATAAAAGTGCAATTAGTATGTACGTATGTAGTAATCAATAGAATGTAATCATATAATCAATACCCAATATAATCAAAGTAAGTAGTATAGTCATGTAACCTTTTCCAACTAGCTACTGGGACTGGGGACCAATCGACTATAACAGGAGGACGGGAGACTAGACATGGCACTACACACTTCACACTTCTTAAGTGCGACGGCACGGAAGGGGAGGGTGAGGCTCGTCAGGAGTGAATGGGGTAAAGTGAGTAAGGGTTGAGTATAGAACGCAGGGGAGATAGTGAGAGGTGGTGTTGAGGCGTGTGGAGAGAGTACGGGTGCGATTCAAATGTGGAGGGGGAGGAGTAAGAGGCAGAGTGAGGGACAAAGAGATCCGAAAGTAGAGTGGAGTTAGAGTGAAAGTAGAGAGGAGTTAGAGTCAGTTTAGAGTGGAGTGGAGATTTAAAATTGTGTGAGAGGAGTCCACAATTGTTGTGAACCGAGACGCCAGATGTCTTGGTGCAACATAGATTGGGGTTGCACCAAGGGGGGGTAGTAATATCATACCCAGAGGGAGCGGCCTGGAAAGCCGACTCCAGGTAAAAGAACTCCACCCCACACCCGATAGTAGATCGGGCTCCAGGTATATTGAAGCTCACTCATAGGTGATGCTATCTTCTCACCGGGAAGATAGCATGGGGGGGAGTGTGAGCGGATTCAATTCCGCTTCATTACCCCCATAAAGTTGGGAAGTGGCGCCTTTTTCAGCAATATTGGAGATACGAGATTGATAACAACCAATCTCGTATCACACCCAATAACGGGGATAACATACACCCCAAAAGCCACACAAAGGGAGGTTAGAGGTCAAACCACCTCGAGAGGGCAACAAACCAACAGCGGGGGGGGGGGGGGGGGAAGCACTCCCACATAGGTGAGAGGCGTGAAGTAGGTCATCAACCAATAGGAG
>JAUCBJ010004884.1:0-88011 GCA_032718475.1 Nemertoderma westbladi | reverse complement strand
TTTATGAAGATCTGACTAGACTTATAAATGACATTCCGAAACACAATTATAAAGTCATTGCTGGTGACTTGAATGCTCAAATTGGCCCAGAAGACATCAAGGGTTACACCTATAACACCAGTTCTAATAGAAATTGGTACTTACTTTTAGACCTAATGGAAGAATTTGAATTGATACCAACAAACACCACATTCGAAAAGAGTAAGGGGAAGCTGTGGACCTTTCAATACCCTAATGGAACCAAAGCACAACTGGATTACATTCTTATAAACAAAAAGTGGAGAAACAGCACGATCAACTGCGTGACATACAGCTCGTTCAACCTAATTGGTTCGGTCCACAGAATTGTGACTGCAGAGATCAGACTCAGTTTGAGAGCCAGCAAACCCAGGACAAGCAAGCAAATCAACTATGACTGGAAGAAACTCAGAACTGACAATGCAGTAAAGGATGTTTACACAGTAGAAGTTCAAAACCGCTTTGAAGCACTTCAGTCAATGGATGAAGACCAGTCCACCGATTCAAAATACCAGAATATAATAAAAGCCCACAAGGAATCACCTAAGAGGCATATCCCCCAGATAACCAAACGAAAACAGTATGTGCCATGGCAAAACTCTGAGGTTACTTGTAAGAGAGAAGATCTTAAGATAGCCTACAAAGTAAAAACCGAACAACCAATAACCGAAAACATTAACAAGATTGAGAAATCTACAGACTATCTTAAATTGGCCTACAACATAAGCTAGGAAAAGTACATACAGGATAAAATTGAAGCAATTACAACTGCTCACATACAGCAACAATCAAGACTTACCTGGCAAACTGTAAATGAGGTATCTGGTCGGAAAAGCTATGCAAAGGGGCACCTCAAAGCCGATAGTCCCGAAGAACGAGTTGGGAAGTGGAAAAATCACTTCAGCAACTTGCTTGGGCAGCCACCAAACATCGAGGTCAGCCCTACAAGGAAAATATATGAAAAGACACTACCTATAGAGACAGGGGACTTCACACCTGCCGAACTCCAAAGAAGCATTAAAAGCATGTCCATAAAGCGAGTGGATTAGATGAAATCCCAGCGGAGGTATGGAAAACATGAGTGCTAAACAGACCATTATTGAATGTTTGCAACCGGATGTTAAAAGGGGAAAAGTCACCACCAATTTGGACTAAAGGTCAACTAAAGCCTCTCCCCAAGAAAGGAGACCTCGGTATACCAACAAACCTTCGTGGGGTCTGTCTGCTTGTGGTAGCTGCCAAAATATACAATATAATGATTCTATATAGGATTAGGCCTCACATAGAGAAACTACTGCGTAAGAGCCAAGACGGATTTCGACCAAGTAGATCAACAATAGCCCAGATACTTGCACTACGGAGACTGATTGAAGGAATTAAGTCAAAGAATCTCCCCGCAGTCATGACTTTTGTGGACTTCAAGAAGGCATTAGACTCCATCCATAGGGGTAAAATGCTTGAAATCCTAAGAGCTTATGGAATACCAGAAGTAGTCATTGCTGGCTGGCATTGGATTGTTATATTGTGACACAGGAGCACAGGTACTCTCACCAGATGGTGAAACTGAGTTTTTCTAAATCCTGGCTGGCGAACTGCAAAGTGACATATTAGCACCATTACTATTTGTAATTGTACTGGATTACGCAATGAGGACGGACACAAATGGTGAAGATCTGGGATTCACACTTCAAGAACACAGAAGTAGTAGATATCCAGCAACTACAGTCGCAGACACCGACTTTGCGGATGACATCACTCTACTCTCTAATACACTAGCAGATGCACAGCTTCTACTAAATAAAGTGGAGAGGGCTGCTAAGGAGGTTGGATTGCATATAAATGCTACCAAGACCGAATTCATGACTTTTAATATTGATGGAAACTTGACAACCATTGATAATAATCAACTAAGGAAGGTTGACAACTTCCAGTACCTAGGATCATGGATAGAGAGTAGCAAAAAGGACATAGAAGTTAGGAAAGCAAAGGCTTGGGTAGCTCTATCAAAAATGGATACCATCTGGAAATCAGATCTCTCCAGGCACCTGAAGACTAAGTTCTTTCGAGCCACAGTGGAAAGTGTATTTTTATACGGGGGTGAGACCTGGACACTGACTAAATCACTTGAACAACGAATTGATGGTTGCTACACAAGACTACTAAGGGCAGCCCTAAACATCTGCTGGAGACAACACATGACAAACGCCGAGCTTTATGGTACAATACCACCTGTATCAACCACCCTCCATGAACGCAGATTAAGATTCGGTGGGCACTGCTGGCGAAGTAAAGACGAGGTCATACCAGATCTACTTTTCTGGCAACCAACTCATGGAAAGCGTAGTCGTGGACGACCAGCCATAACATATATAGATCAACTTGAAAGGGATACTGAACGAAATTGCGACAACTATGGATAATCGGGAAGCCTGGAAGGATATCATTTCCACTGTCCGATCCCCTTAAATACAACACTACCAAATTGAATCTAATAATGGCTATAGTAATAATATGTGCAAATATTTGGGAAATAGTAATAATATAAATATATTATTTATACACAATGGCAATGTTATTTCAACTTATAATTAAAATAAATTATTTATAAACAATGTTATTTCAACTTACAAAGCAGTTTGATTAGCAGTAAAAAATTTCCCCTCCTTCTCTCGCTGCTTCATGAAATCTCGAACGTCTTTTTCAGAGACCTTTGATTTTGAAGCTTCTAATGGAATATGAGATCTTTCTGTCGTAACTAAATGTGTGAAATAATTAAATATTGTGAACTTGGAAGTTTTGCATAAGCTCATTCAACAAAATACGAAAATGATTAAAAAAATATATTTAATAAAATAACTCCACTTATGCTGCTGTATCACACTGGCTGCGTTGCTGGAATTGGTTTAGACTTGTGAGATCAGTAGGTATATGTCTGAGAGGACATTGATCGACCCCCCCGCCCCCACCCCCCCCCCCCCCCCCCCCAATGCTGTAAATCGTACAATTATGTTTCTGCTTAATTATTTTTGAGAATTAGCAAAATTTATTGGCGCATATTTTGCAAAAAAACAGCATCGCTGTTGGATTTCTATTTTTCGATGTGGGTGTCACCTCAAAATTTGGTGCCGAGCACAAATTTTTTTGAAATTTTATTTTTTTAAATTTTTATAGGTTGTTGACATGTTTTGTGTTTTTTTATTGATTCAGATTGATATGGGGTACTCTACTGCTCAATCCAAGTATGTAAGCTTAGTGGTACTTCATTTTTGGTGCGACAAAATTAGGGCGTGGCACAAATCAAGATTCAGAAAATACGCCCAAGTTTTGATTTCAACGAATGATTTCAACGAATGTTTTCTGGATCGTTAATTCGAATAAGATTATTCTAAATACCGTAACACCTTGTGGTACCTCATTTTTGTTGCGCACCAAAACTAGGGCGTGTCACTTCAAATTTTGAAATATTCAAGATTCTGAAAATACGCCCAAGTTTGATTTCAACGCAGTTTTATAGGTTACCTGGGTCACTGATTCTAATGAGAATACTCTAAAAACCGAAACACCTAATGGTACAAACACCAGAGATTATATATGTATTTCGTAATATTTTAAAATTTGAGGTGCCACACCCTAAATTTGCTGCACAAAAAATGAGCTTCCACTACGTAGACATTTTTTTAGAGTAATGCCATTCGAATCAGCGACCCAGAAAATCAATAAAAATATGCTGAAATCAAAGCATGATGGTATTTTCCGGATCTCATAATTTTCAAAATTTGAAATGCCACGCCAACTTCACAAATGCACGAAAAACAGCTTAGCGCTTAATTTTTGGGAATGCAATATAATCATATATATACATATAAATGCGTCTCAATTTATACAATTTTTGAAAAAACCGACCTGCACAAAAAGTGGCATATTTTTCGAAGAAACAGGTTTAGGAAGCTATTCATACTCAGCTTTCTTAGTAAAAGATCACAGATCTTTGTGTTCAGTTTCAGAATAGTAGCTTTATAAATAAAAAAAATAGATTTGTGGTAATGGTCCCCTTAATCTTAATTAATTATTAATAATTTTTAATTATTAAGTATTAGCCTGACCAATACGTTATCAATTTGGACAACACAATATTGCATAGAGCATGAGCAGATATACATACATTGCCTAAATTATATACACAGACACTGGAGTGGCCAGCCAATTTCCCTACCTGTCTCAGGGACTCCCTTCCTCATACCAGGAAAGTAGCCAGCATCTATAATCCACGCCAAGACGACCATTATGGGAAACAAAAACAATGTACTGAGAGCCTCCCAGATCTCAACTACCCCAGGAGAAGATGGCACAAGAATAACAAACAGCCAAACATACGTGAACAAACAGAAAAACGACGTCAACCCAAAAACCTCAATTTCCTTAATGCGTCGAGTCTCACCCTTAGGAACAACAACTACGCAGATTGCGGTTATCATAAGAAGGTTGTATGATGCGCTCCCTACAATTGCACTGGGTCCAAGTTCACCAGACTGTAATCCATTGCCCACCACTTCTATAATAGAAAGCATAATCTCAGGAGCACTGCTGCCTAATGCCATGAGAGTTAGATTCGCAACAGACAAATTCCATATGCGAATCTCAATGTCACGTGTTCCCCCAGGAGAATCATTATCCGCTACGGTTAGATTTTTAGTCTCTGCCGTGATCCTCTCTATGGCAACCATGAATCTATCGGATATAATGGCTATGCCGAGGACAACCCAGGCCAAACCAATAAAGTATAGGATCGTACGGATAACATGGTTCCATTCTGATTCGTTGAAGATCAGAGGCAAGACAACACCATGCATGCATTTCTCGACACTATCTCCAGTAACATTAACCATTCTGGCAATATAAGCAACGGATCTCAGACCGGAGTTAACTTTCCAGCTTTTAATTCTCTTCCTGCAAATAACAATAGTACTATTTTTTAGATATCTTATGTAAATGTAACTAAATACTGAATGCTGAGACATACAAAAAGAATGGGATAGTTATAAAATAGGAACATGAAGGAATTTCGAGTAACACAGTCGTGACACATAGCAAAAATGCCTTTAGTCATAGGTAACACATGTGGAACACAGTGAAAATATTAATCAGGGACGATTTTAAACAACATATACCAGCAAAAAATACATTTCAAAATGCTATTTTATTAAAAATTAATTATAAAAAGTGCCATCACTTGCAACTGGGAAAATTAGCTAGGCCCTTCATCACTACAGCAGTACTGGACTGCATTAGTAGCCAACTGAGTTGAGTGATGAAGTCTCCTGGGGGTGGTTCAATAAATTCAGCAGTTCTTAAATTTGTGTTAGTCCTTTTATTTTCCAAGGATGTACTGAGTGTATCATATTCGTCTAGGACCTACGGTTACCAGTACTGGAGGTGATGGTTATCCCAGCTCTTAATTTATGACCACTCTGTCTTGTAGAACGATTTTCACAATCGGGACAAGTGGGGTTCGACAAGGATGTACTGTTAATGGCACACTACCTCGTACTGTTAATCGTACTGTGGTCGATAGAGCTATGACATTGATAGAGAGACATTGGAGTTACTGAATCCAATGTGAAGGCTCCAATGTGAATATCTATTATTATAGAAGTTTTAAGTTCAATCTAGCAATCTACGATCCTACAATTCAGCAATTCGGCAAGTAGTCAGTGTATGAGGTCCAGTGCTGATGTAGTGATCTAGCTATTGTACCGGTTGCCTATGGCACTTTAAATAATTCAGACGAATAGCCCAAATTGATGTAATTCAAGGTGACAAATTGTCGCCATTACTTTTCAGCATTTTTGTTGCTGACTGACCAGCCAGCTTTTCTCCTGATCTCAGCAACTGTCTGGATCTTAATGTATGCTGATGACTTGGCAATAGTTTGTAATGCGAGTGGGAAAGTTCAAGAAAGCTCGCACAGGCTACTGTGATGAAAACCACCTTTAAGTTAATGTGAAAAAAACTAATGCCATTAAATTTGGCCGTGGGGAAAAATTTTGTAAAAACGATTTTCTGTTATATATAGGTCAAGAAATTGAGTTCGTGAATTCTTTTGTATATCTGGGTGTTGTGTTATCAACAAAGAACGGTGCAAGCTGCCATTTCATGCATCTTTATAAGAAAGGACTACCTACGTTCAATTGGCTATCGAGGTAGACCTCAAAGTTATATCTATGGAGTCTGTAGAACGACTTTGGAATGCAGTCATTCTGCCATCTATATCATATAGGTGCAATGTATTTACTATATAAAATAAATACAGCTCAACTACAATTCATATATTTAATTAATATCACCAGGCAGCAAGCATCAATACTCGAGCTGAATATTTATTTGTACTTCCCTCCTGTTTCACTCTAAAATACTTGAGGCCGGTAGGTCCGCTGTGGGGCGAGCCACGAAAGTAAGCGACCTTAGCATATAGGTACGAGTACCACTAACTCAATCGGTGTGTCTGTCGTTCTGTTGTGTTCAACTTTAATCGTTAATCTCGATGAAATCTATCCAAACTAGGTACACATGTAGTCTGGCAAAAGTTTAGAAATTTTTCAAGTTGAATTTGCGTGGGGCCTTCGAAAAGCTAAGATAATAGCAGTTAATTAATTCAATTAAAATTAAATAAGTTGGTTAGGGTAAAAACAGCATTTTCAACATTTAAAAACAGCAGTTTTAATGGAAATTAATTATTTTATAGTATAAGATATAAATAATTATACTTAAAAAATATACAGCTGTAATCCCAATACCTCCCTCATACCACATTCCATTATAGTTGTTAATTAGTTCAAGTGATTTGCTTTAAGAAATGTGTTTTAATTGATCTAAACGTAATTAAGTTGCTAAAATACCCCATCAGCCGTCGTCACTCTACACTAGCTCGGTTATTCCAAGGCACGCTTGCTATTGCCTGCCTAGCCTAACTGGGATACAGTCCAACCACCAGCTCACCACTACTCATTAGGCAGCAATGTAATGAGTCAGACTAATAAGAGAGCTTAACCTTGCTTTTTGTGTTTACCTTACAAAATGTTTGGCTGAGTATTTAATCGTGATTCTTTAGAATAATTAGCTAAATAATTTCGTTGAGGCGTTGACATGATAAATAAATATTTCAGTACCAATACTGTCGGCATAAGGTAAGTTTTAATATTTCTTACAAATTGGGTCGCCTCCACGCCTCAAATATTTATTATATTACTTTATGAATTTAACATGTTACCAATAACATGAGTTTATTGATTTCTTTGTTGGTTAAATAAATTAAATTATATGCGATCTTTAATTATTTTGCTAGAAATTTGTGCTGTTTGTATATTTGTGAATTTCAGTTGTGTATTCCAGTTGTATTTTACGTTATATTAAAATAAATATAACATATTACATATAAAACACGAATGTCCTGATAATACCTGCCTTTCTTCATCAATGGTGTTGGCAACGCATCTACCACACATATTCATTGATAGGGCAATCAGTATTCAGTAACTTGAAATATTGAGTATTCAGTTTGTGGTACTGGTGCTAGGTGGACGTTAGGGCATTGGACACTCGCCGGACACGATGTAACTGTAATGTGTAACATATATATCTGCAATCTTGATTCCCCGCCCAGAGATCGCCAATAAGCAGCTATTTCTGTTAGGCTATCAATTAAAGTTTACCCAAAAAACAAAAAAATTAGCAAAAAACATATACTTTCTGCACCAAATAGTGTACTCGTTGACCAAATCACATACAAGCGGACCAAAAAAAATAATTCTGGACAAAAAAATAACAAAAGAACAAAACACATACATTTCGCACCAAATAATTTACTTGTTGACCAAAAAAAAATACATCACTGAACTAATGTTATAAATTCGACCCAAAAATTAAAACATCAGCCCCAAAACACACATTTACTACACTAAAACACCTAAATCAAACAAAAAAGGTCAGATGTGTGATATTTATTTCCATAGAATCAGCGATTTTCTAACCAAAACAATAAACGATGTTGTTCCAAATTGAGGGAAAGGAGCAGGTTACAGAGACGTAATTTTCTAACCAGAATAATAAACGACGTTGTTAACAATGTTGAATATAAAAATATATATATCAATATATAAAAAATACTTTGGGACGAATTTAATTAATTTGGATGATTGGGATTTGGAAAGTATGAAATCTGGGAAAGAAATATGTATTTAGTCGTAGCTTTAATGTATATTGCTTACAGTAAACATGAATTTTGGGGCTATCGGTTTGTGGCGGTAAAAAAGTATATTTGGTGCTAAAACTTTGTAATCTGGGAAAGAAATAATTTGTGGTCTTAATAAAGAAAGACAGACATTTGACTATTATCTTTGTTGGCTTATTTAAGGCCTTCGACTCCCGACCACTTATGTTCAGCATACTTGCAGCATATGGGATTCCTGAGGAAGTTATTGCAACTATCGCTAGCAGATCACTGTACGACGGTTCTACCACATCTGTGTCTCCTGCTAATGGTGACACAGATCCATTCGAAGTCTCGAGGGGTGTCCTTCAGGGTAACACACTTGCTCCATTCTTATTTGTAATTGTGGTTGATTATGTTCTACACATGTCCTTAGGCCATCTTAATAAAGATGGGGTGATCGTTACACCCCATACTACTAGTATCGGCATGCTGCATTGCAGCTGCATTTTTAAGAATGCTGTGCCGGCTTGTCGACAAAATTGCGCCGCCACAACTCCCTATCACCCATGACATTTGCTAGATCATCCGCATCTTCAAGGCCAGTGTCCTTTAAGATGCGTCTCAAGAAAGTCATGGGCTGTCCACCATGCTTATTCACTCCATGAGGCTGCCAAACGGCGAAAGCAATGTCCTGCAAAGCGGAGGCGATTTTGTTCTAGTGTCAAGCTTGGGGGAACCAATGAGACACCTCCAATGTTATGTAGTGTCTGGTTGGAGATGTGTGCATTGTACTTGACACAATGAACCCGGCGTAGCATTCTTGTGAATGTGCCATCCAGAGATTTGGACTCCCATAGAGGAGTACTGGAACTACTGCTGCTCTAAATAATCGGACCTTAAGTTTCCGATTAATTCTCGGTGACTTCCAAATCCTGGAATATATTATTCCAGGCTATTCTATTCAAGGCTGCACATGCCTTTCCCTTACGTATTCGAAGGTCCTCACCTGACTTCCGGATCCATGATCCCAGGTAACAAAAGTCGTCCACATGCTCAAGCATACCATGCTTTGAGCTTATGCTCATCCGATCAGAGACTTGCTGAGAACTTTCAAAGTTAACTGTCAAAATTTTGGTCTTTCTGGAGTTAATAAAAAGACCAACACTAGAAGCAGCATGTTCTAATGGGCTGAGGAGCCGTTGGGCTCCCTCTAGTGATTCTGAAAGTACTCCTAAGTCATCAGTTAGGTACTTGGCAAGATTTCCTCGACTTCTGGAGCCAGTAGGTGGAGTTATCATCACCCCATCATCATTATGATGATCTAAGGACATGTGTAAAACATAGTCAACCACAATTATGAACAAGAATGGTGCAAGTGTGTCTCCCTGGAGGACGCCCCATAACATTTCAAATGGTTATGTGTCACCATCAACAGTAGACACAAATGTTGTCGAACCATCGTATACTGATCTGATTGCTGCAATAATTTCATCAGGAATCCCATATAATGAAAGTATGCTGAGTAAGTCTTGGCCGCATTCTGCGCCTTATATAGGTCATTTCGGCACTTCTGGATTTTGTTGTCAGTCCAGGGGGCCCTTTTCCTGTTTCGAGGGTATACAGGAACTGTTTCTGCAGCTGCTAACTTAACTGCTTCTGTGAAGGCAGTATAGCCCTCACAGTGATCACACCCCATAATGCCACAAGAAGTAGAGGTTATCCAGCAAAGTAATCTATCTTACTGATCTAGACTTTGCTTAAGAATACTACTAGAGGGAGCCCATTGACTACTCGGCTCATTGGAGCAGGTTGCTTCAAGTATTGGTGTTTTTGTTAACTCCAAGAAGACTAAAATTATGACAGTGAACCTGACAGCCCTCAAGAAATTTCTGATCATAAGTGCCTAAGCTCCATGGATGGCTTGCCTGAGTACGTAGATGACTTCTGCTACTTGGGATCATGGATCTCAAGTAACCAAGTATTGTGGAGACCTTCGGATACGTAAGGAGATCTCAATGTTCGAATATTTAGGACAGCAGTAGTAACAGTACTCTTATATAGGAGAGTCCATGCTGGCTCTAACTTCAGAAGTTTCCAAATCTGTGGATGACACTTTACAAGAACGCTGCGCCGAGTTCATTGTGCCAACTACAACGAACACATCTCCAATCAGGCTTTATACAACCTGAGCATGTGTCATTAGTCTCCCCTCTAACTTGACAATTGAACAGAACCACTTCCGCTTTGCAGGGCGTTATTGCTTTCGCCCGGAGGACAAGCCAGTACATAATATTTTGCTGTGGCAGCCTCAAGTAGTGAATACGCATGCTGGATAGCACATGACCTTCTTGAGACGCCTCTTAAAGGACACTGGCCTTGAATATGCGGATGATATAGAAATTGTCATGGGTGATTGAGTTGTGGCGGTGCTATTTTGACGACAAGCCGACACAGCATTCTTAATATAAGTAATATATATATATATATATAATGCTGCTGCCCTGCTGCAATGAAGAATGCCGATAGTATAGTAAGTAGTAGTAATAGCCTAAAATCGTCCCTGATTAATATTTTCACTGTGTTCCCTATATTTTACCAATGACTATTTTTTTTAATGCCAGTTTGCTATGTGTTACTACCTTCTTACTAAAATTCCATCATGTTCCTATTTTAAAACTATCCTGAAGAATGTGAAGATTCTTTAAGAATATAGTAGGGTATAATATATCTACTATGAATAGTTTACTAACTATATTATATATATCTATATAGTTTTCCACGGGATTTTGAACCCAAATCCTATTGGCTTATTATTACTAAACATTTAGATTCTGTTGCCCAATAAGTTGTCTGGTGCTAAGGTAGTCAAACAAAATGTGATTGAATAGATCCAAAGCATTAAAAATTATTATCAGACATTTATTTGTCAAATCTGGTATCTATTAATTTGTATATTGCTAGGTACTAGTGACGAAAATGATTGATGTTCGATCATAATGAGTGATTGATGCATCAAACATTAATCATAATGATAATGATTGATGTTCGATCACAATGAGTTATGGATCCATCAAACATCAGTCATAATGATAATAATAATGATTGATGGAAAAACACAAGGACAACCGGTATAAGCACTCAGTAGCCTGTTATATTATAAAGCAGTGCCTACATCTGTACCTGTAATAGTAAAACAATACAATACAAATAACCGTTTAAATCTCCCACCACCACAATAACTATAGAATAATAAGATATACCAATTTCATTTTTTCATTAAGTTCGGTTGTTGATGTCTATCTTAAACAAGTCTATATATTACCACTTTCGCATTCTTTCGTTCTTTTATAATATTTTTTTGGCCATCACCACTTTCATCTTTTTAAGTTAAAAATTGCAAGGTTTGGTCATTTAATACCACCCAACATAGAGTATTGAAGTCTATCTGGTTCCTGGATGTATGGGGTACTCCATCGCGAGAACTGGGGTTTATTCTGGTAAAGTTTACTCTAGTCTTTCACATCTTTCTCACGTCTTTCTACATCTGCTTCGCCTGATTTCTCAGTGGCGACCGGACGGATGTGAATACAATTTTGCCCAATAAGACGGCTTGAGGGAAACTGCATTCGGTAACGTCCATGGTTATTATGATCTAAGACTGTTGCCAATCTGTCCCATCTTTGAGTTTCCGGATTCTGAACTAAAACTGAAGATCCTTTCTCAATCGGTCTCAGGTTATTAGTACAGCGGTCAAAATAAAGTTTACATAGGAGGGAATTTTTAATTATCTCTTTGTTTGCATCTTCAATATCCATTTTGAAATTCTGGCCAATATGATCGCCAATTAGCAGGAACTAGATATCACAGCGGGTGTCCAAATACTCTTTGGGCTGGAGTTAATCCATCTTTTTTGGGTGTGTTTATTAATTCGATATATCTTTCAGAAAAGGCGTTGCTATAATTATTTCCTTCCATCTTAGATAATAAATATTTAATCTTCTTAACATTCGCTTCTGCATGACCGTTCCCCTGCGGATGTCGCAGTGATGATGGTTTCCAATAAACTCCCCATGTCGGCTTGTCTATTATCTATCAGCTGTCGGTTGTCGGCATAACATACATCCCGATCCCCGAATCATGCTCCTTTCCCTTTAAATGACGCTAAATCAACTAATACCCAGTATTAGTTGAACCTAACCTGCTATAACTCCATTAGTAATGTTTTCCCATCTGCAACAGTAATTAGTGACTGAACGATTTACTTTACATTTATTTACAATTTGTGTTATTATTTAGATTTGTATCACAAAGATTTGTTTCATATAAAAACTGTTCACTAATTTAAAAACTTCACTACAACCCGGAACACCGTGACAGGAATTTGATTGGGTTTAGTGAAGGAGTTTGACAGGGCTACTAGGATCGGCATGCTGCATTGCAGCTGCATTTTTAAGAATGTTGTGCCGGCTTATCGACAAAATTCCACCGCCACAACTCCTTATCACCCATGACATTTTCTAGATCATCCGCATCTTCAAGGCCAGTGTCCTTTAAGATGCGTGTCAAGAAAGTCATGGGCTGTCCACCATGCTTATTCACTCCATGAGGCTGCCAAAGTACAAGATTATGCACTGGCTGTTCCTCACGGCGAAAGCAATGTCCTGCAAAGCGGAGGCGATTTTGTTCTAGTGTCAAGCTTGGGGGAACCAATGAGACACCTCCAATGTTATATAGTGTCTGGTTGGAGATGTGTGCATTGTACTTGACACAATGAACCCGGCATAGCATTCTTGTAAATGTGCCATCCAGAGGCACCCCATTCGGTGTGCCCTGTCCAACGTAATGGGTGCCCCCTGGGGAAGCGTTGTGTCTCCCACCGGGGGGGGGGGGGGGGGGATTATAATAACAATAAAAATAAAACAAATAACGATTCGATATGTTACACATTTCAAATAATTACATTTCTAAAGTAACAAATATTTATTTAGTGCAATTATTGTATTAGATCAATAACATATCTTCGATCTACCATGTAACAAACTAGATCTCGAACTAAATATCGAATATATTACATAGAATATCTGCAGAATACCTAACTGATCTTGACTTTCCTGATAATGAAACTTACTAATGAATCCTACTTAGTCTTGGCCTCTGTGAATAGCACAAAGACCTAAATTCCGACAGTAAACATGAAATTAGATTGTGATAATATTTAATTTCTGTATACTAAATTCCACTGTTTCTTATTAAAAATCGTATTGTGTCTCCACGCATCATGTAATGATTGCCAACGGAATCAGGACCCTTGTAATCCTAAATATCCAAATATAGAAGTGATTGAGATAATTCGACTTTAGAATTTTAAAAGTGCTATTTACTTGCACATTTCATATTTGGGTGCTTTAAAAAATATACAAAAGCATTATTAGAGATACTATACACCTCCACAAGAATCAACTTTACTCGATAAAATCAATAAACCTGACAACAAACAAAAAACACGGTGGGGTAAATTTACCACCCCCCCCCCCCCCCCTCATCCCCAGTCGAATTAAAAATTTGAGAGACCAAAATTTTGAGGTGCCTAAAAATGAGAACATATCACCCATAAATCGCGAAACTTTCACGAAATCTTGCAAATAGAAAAATATTAAAAGTCAGAAGGTTTCAGGGCAATAGGTGTACAAAATTTCGAGATACATGGCAAAAAAACAGGGTGGGGTAAATTCACACCCCCCCCCCCCCCCCCCCCCCCCCCGGTCGAATTAATGTTAATAAGCAGTCTTGGTACATTAATAAATGGGTTACTTTTACCTGGCAAACATATTTTCCACCTGCATCATAACCTGCACAAATCATAGATTCATCTTCTAAACCTTTCAAATTAAGTGAATCATTACAGATTGCCTGGGGAATAATTGGCACTACTACCTTTTTTTTTACTTTTTTAAATTTTTTTACAGCCATATCCCTACTATGAAAATTTTAAAAAGTTACTAGAAAGGCCAGATGTGTCAAAAAAGACACATAGGTAAAATAGTACCAATAAAGGCAACATTCCGATTTCTAAAGGCACATATTCTGGAAATATGTCTAACCAGATAAGTGAAGAATAAAAGCTAACTAAAAATACAAATATTTATCATTTTTCTTTATAATTTAAATGTAATAAATATTACTTTATGTGCTCTGGCAGCCCCATGAAGAAAATAATCCTGGTGGCCAACATGACCTTCTTGAGACTTTCTCTTAAAGGACACTGGCCTTAAAAATGTGGAAAATCTCGCGAAAGTCGAGGGGGATAGGAAGTTGTGGCGGTGCAATTTATTCGATAAGCATAGCATCATAGCATAGCATTCTTAATGCACGCAGCATTGGGCTTACCAATTGTGGATTGTATGGTGGTGACAAAATGTCTGACAGAGCATCTTAATGTGCAGTTTCAATGCAGCAGGACGATTATAGTAGTACTACTTACTACCTATCTCAT
This sequence comes from Nemertoderma westbladi, assembly GCA_032718475.1. NCBI lineage: Eukaryota > Metazoa > Xenacoelomorpha > Nemertodermatida > Nemertodermatidae > Nemertoderma > Nemertoderma westbladi. Next base: position 73,291 of record JAUCBJ010004884.1, on the reverse strand, counting down.
AGTATAACCACTATGGTATACATACATATGCCATGGGCTGACAGTTACTATCAATTTAACAGTAACATAGTAAAAGATCACCGATTATTGTGTTAAAATTTCAGAATAGTAGGTTTATAAATAAAAAAATAGATATGGGGTTATGGTCCCCTTAACTGTTGAAAACGTATATTAAGTAGGCTATTGTATTATAGTGTCAGAACTCAGTAGACAATCTTATATTTACAAGGTAAGGGAAAGGTTGCATCATGGGGTTGAAGGACCACCACCAAGGCGCATTCTCTAGTTTGATACCGTGAGCTATATTTTCCTTGAGAGCAAACTCTGTATCTGAGCAACGACAAATGACGGTGTAAAAAGTGGCGTAACAATGAATAATTACAAACTATTACAAATGGTTCCCTCTATCTAAGCTTGGTGGATATTCCGGCCATTAAAGATACAATGCCTCTGTACCAATGACAGCAGTTCAACTGTGAACTCAGTTGATGCGAACTTTGTTCCATTCCAGTAGATGCGAACTTTATTCCAGTAGATGAGAGCGTTGTGGGGCGAGCCACGAAGTGAGTGAGCCTTAGCGTAGGGGTACCATTAATCAACCTGTCGTTCTGTCGTTCTGTCGCGTTTTTTTCAGTATTTTATTTTAAACGTTAATAACTCGGCCAATCCTTGATGAAATCTATCCAAACTTGGTACACATGTTGTTTGGCAAAAGTTTGAAAATTTTCCAAGTAGAATTTGCGTGGGGTCTTCGTGCAGCATCAGTGTAACTGTTATTGCAGTTATAATAAATTTATTTATCCAAATTTAAAATGCGTTAAATTATTATTACTGTAGGATAAATCAGCTGGTTTTTCTGACAAATTTTGCAATACATTGGGGTTGTCTGCATGTACCATGTGTACCGGTACTGTCAGGCTGTACTCAATCCCTGAATCGAGAATCCTGCAATCAGTCAATACTGCAATACTGGTCAGCCGGTACCATACACTGCAGACATGCCATATCATGTAATCTAATTAACCCCGGCAACCCTTGCGGTGATTAAAGTTTAGGCCTAATTAGCCCAGTACCGGCACCGGTAATAATAATATAATAGTTTAGATAGTTACCGCTAATCATTCAGTCATTGCTGCATTGGCACGGTACACCGTATTGCTGTACTGCCGTTGTCAGTTGTAGTGCGCACCGTAGGTACCACCCATGGCCTACTACACACAGGCCATGACAAGGACTTTGCTGTGAAATTAGCGTAGGCTGACTGTGCTGATTATCAGATTATGGTACTGTGGTACAAGCTATATACTGTTAGGTATACTGCTGTATTGGGGTGGGGTTAGGAATAATCCATTTGTTTTAGCATTTAATCCCCTTATTTATTATAAAACCATTGGAAATATTCGCAAATGCCGCTCCATTCTGCCATTACTGTCTGAAACGCTCCCGACAGTCCGATGTATCTGGACCCGAGCAGCCGAGTTGCTTCAAGAGGTGATTAACGGGGGAATACTACGCAGTGCTACGGAATTGCTTGTTTGTCAGTACGATTCTATTTGGGTATTTACTACACTCAGACACTGGGAATACGGCGGTCGGTCAGATCGTAATGCGGGCCACTGCCAAGTTCCTCATGCCTCACTCCGGTCACCCACCTTGGAGTGCGGTGGGAAGAGTCCCACTTACTGACTTACGTCGACGACTGGACGAATCGACGAGGATTGCGATCTGGGTTTAGCGGCGGCCCGGATCCTGGTATCGCCTGGGGGAAATGGTTGAACGTCGGGCATACTTGTATCGCACTGGATTACGTTCTCTGCGACGTGAAAGTGTGAAGCGAATTCGTTGTCGAATTGGGTCGAAAGCTGCGGGAATTCTACTGTTCTACGGGAGTAAACCGCAGCGGTCCGGTGACTACGGACGGATACTACTGGGATAAGCAGGTATTTCGATCGAGTTTCTCGTATTCTCGATGCTCGACAGCTCGAGGCGGATAGAGAGTTGGTTGTGTTGGGCGGTGTTGTTCAATTCTATCAAACGTATTAAATAATTGGTAAAATAATAAAAACACACCAGATAAAGATACTGAGCTTATGGTAAAGAGATAGGCCGAACTTACAATTTCCAAATAGATTGTTCATATAATAAATATATTTTTGGTATTTGATTTCAAGATAGGGGGGGGGGGGGGGGGGGACTGGACGCAATAAAAATTAATCCCTCTCCAGGGGAAATTGGACGCAAATAACAACAGCTGATTACTCTCAAAAATAAAACTGTAACCTGTTCTATTGTGTTTACTTTATTGTTTTGGTTAAAATAACGTGCCACTGTAACCTGCTCCTTTCCCAAAATTGAGAAATTAATATTGAGGCGGGATATTAATTCGCCAAGATGGGATTTGCGTCCAGTCCCACCCCCCTCCTGTCTCTTGATTTTACTAAAAAATAGAATACATTGCATTTTACTGTTATAATTACTGTATTGAATAAAATAATTAATTTATTGTTTATTAAACCGTACTAAGCACGTTGAACTGGAGCTTTAACAATTCCCCACTAGCGGCAGACAGGAACTGTAAAAGTCTCTGTAGAATTTCTAATTAAGCAATGCTCTTAGGTAACTACTACTAAATTTCAGATGAATCTGATCGTTGGTTCTATAATTACAGCTATTTTTACGTTTCTGTTAATTCGCCCCCTAGCGGCAGACAGGGGAACTGTAGAAGTCTGTCTGTGTGTAGAATTTCAAAATTTTTTATAGACTACATGTGTACCAAGTTTGGTTCCATTTCATCCTTGATTGACTGACTTATAAGCGTTCAAACATTCCTGCCACAAACATAGCCAGAGGCAGCCACAAACAAATAAAAGCTGCAGGAACTCTAGCGATAATTAATTAATTAATTATTAAATACTGTTTCAATTAAATTACTTACGAAAATCTAGTCATCTTCTTTTAAATATGGACCCTGCATTCGTGGAAAATATAATATTTGATAATTCAGCAGTCAGCCTACGCTAATTTCACAGCAAAGTCCTTGTTATGGCCTGTGTGTAGTAGGCCATGGTACCACCCTACTACTGGTACCGGCTGACCGGTGGCAACTAGTACTTTGTTAGCTTATTCAATCCCGCCAACACCCCATAAAGTTATTAGCCGATAAGCAATATTGGGAGCCACGAGATTGGGCAATTAACCAACTCGTGCCATCCCAATAAGAGTGGGAAGGAGGCACACAATAGAGGGTCAGGGGCCAAACCCCTAACCCAAGGAGAACAGGTGGAGTGAACGGGAATACTCCACGGGGCGCCAACAAGGGTATTAACCAATCAGAGGGGGGAATGGCATCGATTGAGTAGCAGTAAGGCCACCGTGCAATATAACCAATAACCTAGTAATCAGTGATTCAGTTATCTCAGTGCAGCAGTGCTAGCGTAGGGTACAGCCAATTAGTTTAGTTAGGGGATCACGGGACTTTAGTTACCGTATCCCGCCTACCGTACAATTCACAATATATCTATATCCTATAACCTCTTATTATACACCGAACTTCAGAACTCAGTTATCTTTATTTCACTCTTATACACGGCGGGGACGCGTGGACTAAATACCACATCGGATAAATCGGGATCCCTCCTGGATCCCGTCACAGTAACTAAAACGGTGTTGCTTCCCCAGCTAAACTCAGTAACTAAACCGAGCTGCCGCCCTAGTTAAACTCTAAGAACTGCAACCTAGCTAGCCGAATCATCAGCCACAAACGAGATGAGTGAATCGGGCGAGACACCGACGCGGACCCCGGACGAAGACCTAACGATCCGCGAGGCCGCGACCAAACGATACAGGCCCACGACGCCGGAGCCATCGATAACGGGCGAACCGGAAGCACAGGACGAGGAGGGCCTGGAACCCGAAGTCGAGCCAAGAGAGAGAGAGAGCGAGACGGAGGGAGAGGGAGATGAGTCGACACGGGACGGAGAACGGCGCGCCGATGTCGCCGGCCAGCTACCGGCCGAGGGCGACGAGCGGCCCACCGAACCGGTGGGGCCGACGGTGCGACGCCGGACGCGAAGAGACGGAGGAGAGATTGGTACCGATGTCGCCGGCCAGCTACAGGCCGAGGGCGACGGACGGCCCACCGGAACGGCGACGGTGGAGCCGCCGGTACGACGTCGAACCCGGAGGGACGGACGAGAGGTCGGCGACGAGGACGTCGGGGTTTCTGATCGACTTCGACGGGCCTACAACGCGACCCGGGAACTACTAAAGGAGGCCAAGGAGGGGGCGAGGATAGACGAGGTCAGGATGACAAAGGGACTAGGTGAGTCGAACAGATACTTTGATCACCTAGTGTGTTCTGGGCAGAGAGAACTAGCCGAGGAGAGGGCGAGGGGAGTTGCCAACGAACTGATTGAACTATGGGAGTGTAGGGGTATGGAACCTAGTGTAGTGTACATAGGGCCATACTTAGTCGATGCCCGGGGAGTTAAGTTAGTGGGTTGGAAGAGACCTGAGGAGGGCGAATCCGAGGTTAACTCCGAGGATTCGGTCTCGTCGGTTGGAGGAAGTTCCGGGAGGCGGGAGAAAGTTAGTAGGACGGAGGGGCGGCGGGAGTCCGTCGCAACCGATAAGTCTGCTACATCCTCCGCGAAAGAAAGAAGGGTGCTAAAAATAAATCTGACGTATGAATTAGCGATGGTGGCGACAGAGCAGAATGAGTTAGAGAGACAATTGAGAGAGGAAACCGCATGGTTGGAGAGAGAAAGAGAGTGGGCAAGGGAGGATAGAGAGAGAGTCAAGGAGTGTAGAGAGCGGGAGATGAGAGTAGGGGACGAGCCGGCAACGTGGCTTGAGATGGTTGCGAGAGATACCGAGTTGGCCGAGCAAAGTTTACGAAAGTGCATAGAGAGAGAGATAGAGATAGAGCGTGAGCGGGAAGATTTGCGTGCTCAGCTAGGGAGGCTTGCGCAATATCAAGCCAAACTAGACCAGCGCCGACTAGAACTGGCGCGGTTGGAACTGTCAGAGAGTGAGACCCCACTTACAGACACCGGGCGAGAGAACCAGAGCTGGTGTAGCCGTACGGGCGGGGGGGGGGTAATAATAGTACGTTAGAAGTAGATAATATTAATAGTACCGTAGTAAACAACCCTAATCCCTTTATTACAGGAAATGATATTTTACCGGGTAGTAGTAATTTAAATTTAAATACAAATACTCTAGATAATAATTTCAATTCAAACCCGCAAAATAATTCGAATAATAATTTAAGTTTAGAGAATAGTAGTGATCTAAGTAATTTAAATAATTTAAATAATAATCCCGTTTCAAATTCTAACAATTTAATTGATTTAACAAATAATATTGGGAATGGTGCTATTAATATGAGCGTGTCGGACGTACATAACTCAGCAGACGGTGGCCTGGTAGGCCACGTAGTTAGTAGGCAGGAGGTGGCAGGGTTGAGCCAACCCGACGGCGGCCTGGTAGGCCACGTAGTTGGTAGGCAGGAGGTAGCGGGGTTGAGCCAACCCGAAGTAGGCCTGATGGGCCACGCAGTAGTAGAGAGAGAGGCGGGGGTGAATAGACCCAGCCGTAGTAGAGACAGTGCGTCGACTAGAGAGGGGTGTAGAGACGAAGTGAGAGATAGTGAAGTTAGATGTGGCGAGTGGGGGGGGGCTGCCGGCGCCCCACCACATAAGATTAGTGGCGAGAGAGGGGGGGCAGAGAATGCCCCACAAGAGGGGTGCAGAAGTGTAGTAAGAGATAGTGAAGTTAGAAGTGGCGGGTGGGGGGGGGCTACGGACACCCCACCGCGAGAAGTTAGTAGAGAGAGAGGGGGGGCAGAGAGTGTCCCACAGCCGTCAGCGGATAATGCGCGGGCCGAATCAGGTAAACCGCAACACCCGGCGACGGAGAGTAATAGGGGGATTGCGAGTATCCCCAGCGGCGTGCGATCGAGCAGAGAGAGGCAGGTTGACGTCGCGAGAGGGCAGGCGAAGCGTCGAGCCCGACCAGAAGAGAGAAGAAGAACAGTGGAGTTTAACCGGGAGGTCGACGAGAGACCTCACGAGCCGGAATACTACACAGAAAAGAGAAGAAGAGAAGATAGTAGAAGAAGTGTCGCCACGAATGATAGGAGTGCGAGGACGGATAACGAACCGTCGATAGTAGAGATGGAGTCAGGGAGCCAGTGGGGTCGAACTTCGGGAGATTGCCGTCGCCCCGGAGAAACGCACCGCACGCCAAGAGAGGGGTACAAGACGTACCAATACAGAGTTGAGAACAGGAGAGGGGATCGGAGAGAAGCTTCCCGACGGGATATAGCTGCCGATCGAGAGTGCAGTAGTCGCGGGGAGATTCGAGATTCGCGAAGAATAAACTTCGGTTCGGAAGGGCACATGCAGACTGCAGGACATACTGTAGGCCTTACTGCACATACTATTATAGGCCATGCTGGGAGAGATAGAGTAGGCGATGGGGTAGCGCGAACGACGGGATTAAACCCGGAAGTCGCGGAGTACATACCGGTAGGTAGGCGAGAGGTAGGTAGGCCTATATCGGTACAGCAGCATGACTATAATAATACACAGGGACATAACATATATCCAGGGGAGGGGGGAGTTATTGGAGATAGACGTATGGGCCCCAATATATTAACATCAACCCCAGTACCAAACATACCGGCTGGGGGGGGACAGGGTGACATTCCCCCATCACAATATCGACAATATACCCCAATAGGAGCGAGAACATCGAACCCCTTGGACGAGAACAGGTCGTGCGGACAGTCAATACCACACGCGGCCGTACAGGGGACTGCTAGCCCACAGTTAGCTGGGAGCAGGGCCACACCGTGGCAGGGACAGGAAGAAAATAACACCAAAAATAAATACAATCCCAATATACCCAGTAGGCCGAGTCTAGACAATCGAAACATTAAATCGGTACATATAAACCTAAGCGCGATACGTGAAGGACTATACAGGAAACGCTATAATCCAGGATTCCAATGTCAATTACATCGGGACGGAACACATAAGACCAGGAGTTGCAAGTACTGGCAAGCGTTGCCCAAACGAGATCGTGTAGCCTACACAGACGCAAACGGACTATGTCATCAATGTGTGGTAAAAGGACACAGATCCGGAGAGTGTTGGAAAGGGAGAGGATATGAAAGGACTAAACCAGGGGCAGAGAAGCCCATTAGCAAACATAAGGGAGTCGGGAAAGTAGAAGGAGGCGTGTTGCATACACACGCAGGACGGACACAGTGCGAGGGGGCATTACATGAGCAGACACCGCGTATACCGAGGGACGAGCGGGGGTCGTCGAGGGCTCTAATGCCAGCGCACATACGAAGGGGGAGGCCAGCAAAGGTAGCACCGAAGAGAGTGTGGCGAAGAGTTAGAGGACGTATAGGAGGGCAGCAGGAGAGTGCCTACCGGAAGAAGGGGCACGTGAGAGTTTTTAGTCGTCCAAAGTTTTGGACTGAGGGGGGTGGGAATGAGGGCGAGACGCCCTTCCCACGCACGAAATATAAAATAATTATTTAATTAAATAAAATAATTAAATAATAAAGTAGGTAGAAGTTAGGTAGTTAGGAGTTATTTAGGAGGTACGTAGTACCTAGGGTCAGAGTTAGTTAGTTAGTCAGTTAGCACTGATAGTTAGTGTTAGAGTAAGAGTTAGAGAGTCTCTCTACCGTTAGAGAGTAGGAGTTAAGGGGTACGTAGTACCGTTAGAGAGTTAGTAAGAGTTAGTAGGTACGTAGTACCTAGTTAGAGAGTCAGTAGGTACGTAGTACCTAGTTAGAGTTAGAGTTAGTAGTTACGTAGTACCGTTAGAGAGTTAGTAAGAGTTAGTAGGTACGTAGTACCTAGTTAGAGTTAGAGTTAATAGGTGCGTAGTACCTAGTTAGAGTTAGAGTTAGTAGGTACGTAGTACCTAGAGTTAGAGAGTTAGTAGGTACGTAGTACCTAGAGTTAGTTAGAGAGTCAGTAGGTACGTAGTACCTAGTTAGAGTTAGAGTTAGTAGGTACGTAGTACCTAGAGTTAGAGAGTTAGTAGGTACGTAGTACCTAGTTAGAGTTAGAGTTAGAGGGTACGTAGTACCGATAGTTAGAGTTAGTAGGTACGTAGTACCTAGTTAGAGTTAGAGTTAGTAGGTACGTAGTACCTAGTTAGAGTTAGAGTTAGAGGGTACGTAGTACCGATAGTTAGAGAGTTAGTAGGTATGTAGTACCTAGTTAGAGTTAGAGTTAGAAGGTACGTAGTACCTAGTTAGAGTTAGAGTTAGAGGGTACGTAAGTACCGCTAGTTAGTTAGAGTTAGAGGGTACGTAAGTACCGGTTAGAGAGTAAGAGTTAGAGGGTACGTAAGTACCGGCTAGAGAGTAGGAGTAGTAAGAGGGTACGTTGTACCGCTAGCTAGTAGAGAGAGCTAGAGTAGTAAGAGGGTACGTTGTACCGCTAGCTAGTAGAGAGAGCTAGAGTAGTAAGAGGGTACGTAGTACCGCTAGTTAGGGGTGTTAGTAGTAGCAGTAGAGGGTTGTGGGCACCGTAAGCGCCACGTAGTTAGAGTTAGTAGGGAATGCGCTGAACTTAGTGGGGCACGGGCGTGATGATGTGTTTGATGTAAGAGCAGGGTATGTTAATTAGAGTTAGTGGGAGTTAGAGGTTAGTAAGAGGGTACGTAGTACCGGTTGTGGTTGTGGGCACCGTTAGCGCCACGTAGATAGAGGTAGAGTTAGTAAGAGGGTACGTAGTACCGGTTGTGGTTGTGGGCACCGTTAGCGCCACGTAGATAGAGGTAGAGTTAGTAAGAGGGTACGTAGTACCGGTTGTGGTTGTGGGCACCGTTAGCGCCACGTAGATAGAGGTAGAGTTAGTAAGAGGGTACGTAGTACCGGTTGTGGTTGTGGGCACCGTTAGCGCCACGTAGATAGAAGTAGAGTTAGTGAGAGTCAGTAGTAGTTCACATAATTAACGTACCCACTCTGCCGGCACTCAGAGCGTCACGTGTAGGCGATGAGACGTAAAGGGGGAGTAGAGGAGTAGAGACGGGCACATTGGGTGCCAGGTAGTAGAAGAGTAGAGAGGGCACATAGGGTGCCAGGTAGTAGAGTAGAGTGTTAGAGGTAGTAGAGAGGGTACATAGGGTACCAGTGAGTAGAAGAGTAGAGACGGGCACATAGGGTGCCAGGTAGTAGAGTTAGAGAGGTAGTAGTGTAGTAGAGGGGGCACATAGGGTGCCAGGTAGTAGAGTTAGAGAGGTAGTAGTGTAGTAGAGAGGGCACATAGGGTGCCAGGTAGTAGAGTAGAGCAGAGGGGGCACATAGGGTGCCAGGTAGTAGAGCTAGAGAGGTAGTTGAGTAGTAGAAGGGCACATAGGGTGCCAGATAGTAGAGTGGTTGTGGGCACCGCAAGCGCCACGTAGTTAGAAGAGTGGAGTAGAGTTAGTAGAGCTAGTTAGTAGAGTTAGAAGAGTGGAGTAGAGTTAGCAGAGCTAGTGGAGTAGAGTTAGTAGAGCTAGTTAGCAGAGTTGGTAGACTCAGAGGAGTCAAGTAGAGTTAGTAGAAGTAGAAAGTTAGTAGGAGTTAGTTAGACTTAGTAGAGAGTTAGAGTCAGTAGAAAGTTAGAGGCTCTCAGTTAGAGCTAGAAGTAGTAAGAGTTAGTAGTTAGCAGAGTTAGTTAGATAGTTAGAGTTAGTAAGCAGTAGGTAGATAGTATGATAGCACAGGGGTAGCATTAGAGATTAAAGCCTTAGGGAGTGACAAGAGAGTGGAGAGGTGATAGTGCGGAGTGCGGAGATAGTGGTGTAAGTACTATAGTCATACAACCTTTCTCAATTAGCTACTGGGACTGGGGGGCTAAGTGACTATGGCACTAGAGACAAGACGCCAGACGATTTCACATTTCCTGAGTGCGACGGCACGGAGGGGGGGTGAGATTCGTCAGAAGGGATAAGGTAGTCAAGGAGGGATGGAGTGATAGTGCGAAGTGCGGAGAGAGTGCGAACGCAATTCTAGTGTGGGGGGGGAGAATAAGAGGCTGAGTGAGGGACGAGGAGGTCCGGGGGTATGAGAGAGTTAGGGTGAGAGTGAAGGTGAGATAGGGCAAAAATGTTGGGGAAACAAAAGTCGCGTGAAGAGGTGAGCGCGATCGGCCCGACATGAGACGCCAGGCGTAAAGGGTAGCGTTATCATACCCAGAGGGAGCGGCCTGGAAAGCCGACTCCGAGAGAAAAGATTTCCACCCCACACCCGATGCTAGATCGGGATCCAGCGGGATTGTAACGCACTTTTTGGTTGATGCTATCTTCTTACCGGGAAGATAGCATGGGGGGGAGTGTTAGCTTATTCAATCCCGCCAACACCCCATAAAGTTATTAGCCGATAAGCAATATTGGGAGCCACGAGATTGGGCAATTAACCAACTCGTGCCATCCCAATAAGAGTGGGAAGGAGGCACACAATAGAGGGTCAGGGGCCAAACCCCTAACCCAAGGAGAACAGGTGGAGTGAACGGGAATACTCCACGGGGCGCCAACAAGGGTATTAACCAATCAGAGGGGGGAATGGCATCGATTGAGTAGCAGTAAGGCCACCGTGCAATATAACCAATAACCTAGTAATCAGTGATTCAGTTATCTCAGTGCAGCAGTGCTAGCGTAGGGTACAGCCAATTAGTTTAGTTAGGGGATCACGGGACTTTAGTTACCGTATCCCGCCTACCGTACAATTCACAATATATCTATATCCTATAACCTCTTATTATACACCGAACTTCAGAACTCAGTTATCTTTATTTCACTCTTATACACGGCGGGGACGCGTGGACTAAATACCACATCGGATAAATCGGGATCCCTCCTGGATCCCGTCACATACTTCAGCACTTGCACAGCGATACACAGGTTGGAATTTATGTAGAGTTTGCTCAACAGTACAGATATAAAATAGTTATCTAAATTATATATATTACTATTGACAAGTATTGAAATATATACCGTTATTCGTGTTATCAGTATTTGCAACATCTGACATTGAAGAGGTGAGAGAAGATGAATACCGGCACTCAACAAAACCAACGCTTATCACAGGTCGGTATGGTTACCTCGAAACCGGCGCGACTGTCCACTCGAATACAACTTCAAAACACAAACGCCAACAATAAACTGAAAGCGAATCGAACGTCTTCAGAAGAATCTGTCATTGGGACGAAGAAAAGGAAGCCGAAACCACGGGAATGGACCACAGCTAAGATTGAATGCTCCCATTGTCAGAGTTCCTGGACCGAAATTGAAACACCAATTGCCGATGGGCTTGATCTCTCAAACCAAAACTTCCTCTGCGGGGTTTGCGCGGCAGTAAAGATTGAAAGTCTGGAAGCTGGCATCCCTAGGTATTATTATAATAAAGAGCGTCAGCCTGCGTTTAATAAATATATTTTAATACAAAACAGGTCGAACGCAAAGAGGCTTATAATGAAGACGAGTACTGCATTGATTATATTCCTATAAACCACCTGGCTTTGCATATTGAACGTGCGTTTGGAAATAAGTTCGTGCTACCCTTCCGTGGGTGGTAGATGTCGCGGTTATGTATTGGTGGGTAGGGGGGGGGGGGGGGGGTGCAGATTAAAAGGGGTGAACACGTACTGTCCCCCTTTCTTTGATTAATTGGTGGTGTGGTTTAATCTCTCATAACCTGATTTTGTGATACAGTCGCACAATTTTAATTTGTATCTCATAACTGGGCCTCGTGCTGCGCGAAGGCCCCACGAATGTGTTCCGATGATTTACAGACACGAACTTAGTTCCAAAAATTGCGAACTTTGTTCTATTCATCCAAAATTTTATTTTAAAAATAACCTTTGATATTTCAACTAAGAAATATATAATATATATATATATAAGAGTAAACGTATTGCTACGAATGGAATGTATACTATGGAGAATTTATTTATGGTGGTTGTTATATAGGCCTAATAAAGTTTTGTGAATCAGGAAACAGTGAGAGCACATATGTGCTAATTGGCCAGTTAAACAGACTGACCAGAATTAAACATAACACTGTCGCTTCTTAAATAATAATGTTGCTTGTAGGGTCTAGTAGGGTCTAGTTGCATCCTTTCACTGGACAAGGTAGACCTAATTTCTAACCGAATCTTAATAATAATACAATTTATATAGCGCACTATACCTAATGATCTTGACTCTCGCACAGTTCTAAATTACAATCATTCATAGTTCCATCTACCGGTATTAGTACATACATATTATTCGCCTGAGGTAAAAACTTTAAAAACGGACATATTAACCCTTTGCGTACCAACCATTAGAAAAGGCAGCACACTGCCGCCTTTTTCATTTGAAATAATTAAGGACCATGCTCATAAAGGTACCGCCTTTTGAATAATTATAACTTAAACTCCATGGCGGCAGAGTGCTGCCTTTATACAATTATAACTTAAGCCCCAAGTCGGCAGAGTGCTGCCTTTATATAATTATAACTTAAGCCCCAAGGCGGCAGAGTGCTGCCTTTATATAATTATAACTTAAGCCCCAAGGCGGCAGAGTGCTGCCTTTATATAATTATAACTTAAGCCCCAAGGCGGCAGAGTGCTGCCTTTATATAATTATAACTTAAGCCCCAAGGCGGCAGAGTGCTGCCTTTATATAATTATAACTTAAGCCCCAAGGCGGCAGAGTGCTGCCTTTATATAATTATAACTTAAGCCCTATAGTGAATTGTGGATAAATTGAAAGGAAAATGATAGCTACAAACTTCTAATAAACTTTAATAATAATCTTTATCTAAATTGAATAACCTATATATATTTACTTTACAATACTGCCGGCAAACCTCCAAGATTAACATATGTTTCAACTTCTTTCAACAGTTTACAATATTGGCAAGCTAATATACTTGTATCTTATATTGGATATTAGCTATGGCCTAAGTATAATTTATGACACTCCCCCTTGCTAAAAAATAATTGTTTTTAAGCAACACATAAAACTGTAAATATAAATAACAAAACACACGTTACGTTAATAATAATTGAGTTTCATCACAATGTATGACAGGCATGCTATACTACACCAATGATAGTTTCGTTTCATAAGTTAATATGTTATTAGGTATTGTCAACACCCTCCACCATATTTATATATACATTATTCATATATACCAATAAATAACTTGTTACATGGCATGATCTTGTTAACATTAAAAAATAAATAAGTAAATTCCGATTTTTAGTATCTATAAAATCCCTTCGTGATTTTTTTAGTGGCTACTCTTGGGTGTCGAACCTGAACACGGTCCTCATTGCTATTGCATTCAACGATTTCGACGTCATCACTTTTGACGTCATTTTCATCATTAGAATAATCATCATCCGACGTGTCAATGTCTATTGATTCTAGTGATTCTGATTGATTGATTGATGTGAGCCTGTAAGGGCTCTTATATTTTGTTCCAGAATGACCGCACACAATTTACAGACAATATTTAAATAAACAGTAGTTCACAAAACAAATTAAAATATAATTCACCTTGAGAGCATTTCAAATTTGTTTGTATGTTCTGCAATTTTTTTGTGTGCTATTATGTTTAAGTGCCCTGGCAGGAACTGACAGTAGCGGTAGCTAGTAATGCCGGTTCCTGCCATCGGTCAATCAGGGGTGGGTGGGGGAGGGGGGGGGGGGGGGGGGAGAATTTCAAGGGATGCCGCCAGCCACTACTAAGTTCAATTCTGCTATATCCATAACCATAACCAATAGTTGTATTCCAACTATTTTTTACCTGTGATATCTGTTGTAAATAATTAAATTCTTATTTTTTGGAAGATTAGGTTTGATATTTGTATTTAATTTATATCATTTTTGTTTTTACTGTAGTTCATTAATTAATTTGATTTTTAGTTTCCTACCTAGTGTTTTTTTCGATTTGCTTTGTTTTATGTCGGTGTCTAAGGAGTTCCAGATATCATAGGTTGCTGTTGTTTGTTTTGTTTTTGTTGTACTAGTGTGGTTTTTGTCATTGATTTATAATGGTATTACATGAGAAATGGATCGTACCAGTTGTTTATGTTGTTTACCACGTTTTACAATGATAACCCCAACTGCCCGTATATGACCATCCTTACTGACAATTAATCTGTCTACCTTACATAGTTTCCAAAGGCATCTTGGAAGTTTCTTATCCACTAGAAGGCATATATCTCCAATATCTGGGACTACAAGTGAATGTGGGCTGATATTATTCGAACGATGACTAGCTCTTAATTCTCTGAGGTAGTCTTTCCGCCATACTGACCAAAAATAGTTCGCAGCCATCTCTTGGTATCGAAGACGATCTTGAAAATTTCGATGTGTCATTTCCATGTTGTTAAGATTTATAGTGGTGCTTGGTAAAGCGCATAGCCTCTTGCCGACCAAGAAATGACTGGGTGATAGTGTTAAGCACTCATTATTGTCTGAATAGATGTATGTTAGTGGTCTGCTATTTATAGCAGCCTCACATGAAATCAATACTGTTTGTAATTCCTCTTCTGTTAGCACCGCACGCCCCATTAGTTTTTTCAAATTAGATTTCACTGTCCCCACACAACGCTCTATAAACCCATATGCTGCTGGGTATCTTTGTACATTGAATTTCCATGTAATATTTAGTTTACCAAATTCTCTAAGTATGATTGGGACTGTTAAAAATGCCTTATATGCCTTGATTTCCTCTGATGAACTCTTAAAATTTGATGCATTGTCACTGAAGATGACTGATGGAATGCCTCGTCTTCCTACGAAACGAGTCAATGCCGCAATGAAAGACGAGGAATGGAGACTTGTAACTACTTCTAAATGAATTGCTCGTATAACCGCACATGTACATAGGCAAATATATACCTTTGTCATTGAACCTACTGGATCAGATAATGATTTGACTACAGAAATCGCACCTAGGAAATCAATACCTACATTGGTGAATGGAAGGATATTTGATGTTAATCTTTCCTCAGGTAAGGGGCTGAACGGAGGTCTCCTATAAGGATAGCCTTGAATGTGCTTACAAATAACACAATCTCGAATTGTACGTTTAATTATTTGTCTTGCTCTAGGAATCCAGTACTTTTCACGTACTTGAGCAAGTGTATCTCGAACACGAGAGTGACATACTTGAATGTGGGATTCTCTTATTATCAATGTTGCATAATAGCTTGTGGGATGTATTAATATGGGTTTTTGTGACTCCGGTGATTGGAGAGGTGATTTAATTCGACTATTGAGTCGAATGATACCTTTAGGGTCTAGATAAAGATTTAGAACCTTTACCATATTTGGACACTTTGATTTCGTTGGGTTTTTCAAGTACTTGTATTCAGAGGGATAAGATTTCATTTGCATGTGTTTAATAATAATTGTTTCTGCATTATTTAATTCATCTGCTGTCAAGTTTGATTCTAAAATCAATTGCGTATTATTACGTTTTGCTTTCAGATTACTTATGAAACGAGTCACCCATGCTAAACGTCTTATAGGTGCTTGCTTATTGTTGAATTTGTTTATATCTAGTACATTTTCTAATGTTTCATTTATGTTTATGCTGTTATTTGTTGAATTGTGTGTTATTGTTAAGGCTTTGAATTCCACTTGACAATCTGCTGATGGATGAAGACTTAGTGTGCTATTATTCGGCCATGATTTCTCACTGGGTTGATATAAGAATTGCGGTCCGTTAAACCATACTTTATTGTTGATTAGTTGTTGCGCATTTAACCCCCTCGTTGCAATATCCGCAGGGTTTAACGTACCTGGTACATGCCTCCAAGTTGCATTAAGTTCAGTTGTAAGTTGTCCTATAATTTCCACACGACGTTGTACGAATGCGTTACATTCTTTGCTTGTAGAATGAATCCAATGAAGTACATCTGTAGCATCTGACCACATGATATGTTCACAATTTTCAATTCTGAGACCTTTGTCTACGAACTTAACAAGCCTTGATGTAATGAGCGATGCTTGTAGTTCCAGTCTTGGTATGTTTAACTTGACTTTGCTTGTTTTTATAGGTTTGCTTAATTTTGAACGTGATGCTATGAGTTGTACTGATATTGAACCATCGATGAATGTAGATCTCACATATACTGCCGCTGCATATATGTCTTTACTGGCATCTCCAAATCCATGGATTTGAGTTGAGACGTTCTCGCTGATCTTATTAAATAAATATCTTGGTATCCGAACTTCGTTAATAAGTTGTAATGTTTTCATCCATTCATTCCATTGCTTTAGAATAGATGGTGGTAATTCGTCATTCCAATCAGCCTTTTCTACACAAAGTTCATGGAAGGCAATTTTCATTTTTGCTGTAAACGGAGCAATAAGACCTAGAGGATCATATAAACGAGCAAATAATTGAAGAACTGCTCGTTTGCATGGTTTAATTGAAGATATAAAGTTGTGAACATTTGATACATTATATCCGAGTTCGTCGTTGTCAAGGTCCCATATTTGTCCAAGTACTCGAGTTAAACATGTAGATTGCTCTGGTGTAGAAAGTGATATAGATGATTTGGCATATGTTTGGTCTTCCTCTATTATCATATTTGGCTGTCCTGGTGGTGTTCGAATTGTTTGCTTAGCGTCGTCATCTTTGTTGAAGTGTTGTTGAAGCTCCTTATTATTTGAGACCCACTTTCGTATATTAAATCCAGCTCGTTCCAATATTGACTTACATGATTTTTGGAGCTGCATTCCTTCATCTACTGTCTCTACTCCTGTGTTGAGATCATCGACGTATAGATTTCTAAGTTTACTTATTGCTTTCAAGTCATTGGCATTTGCTGTTCTTTGTTCCTTATCGAGGTGGTGCCCAACAATGCTTGCTAAAATATTGGAAGAAGAATTCATTCCAAATATAGCTCTTGTATATCTGTACACTTGTATTTGCAATTCCTGGTTATTATTGATATTGTTAACATAACTTAGCCAGAGAAAACGAAGACAATCTCTATCATTTTCGTTAATATGACAACGCAGGAATGCATGTTGAATATCTGCTAATACTCCTATTGGATGGAGTCGAAATTTCATTAAAGCATGGCATAAATCTGGAAATAAGTGTGGTCCTGTATGTAAACAATCATTCAGTGACACATCCGTTTTAAAAGCTCGTGCTGATGCATTGAAGACAATTCTAAGTTTTGTCGTTATGCGTTCTTCTCTGAGAACACCATGATGTGGAATGTGGTGTACTATATTTCGTGCTTCATTTGAATTGTCAACTGGTTCAATGTACCCTAACTCTAAGTGTTCTTTTATTATTGAATCATATCGCTGTAATAATTTCTTCCTTTGTAAACTCTTGATCAGTGATTGAAGTTGTTTGTAACATAATTGATAATGATCTATTAAACTGTGTGGATCTAGTTTCCATGGTAATGCAACACTATACCTTCTATTCGAAGAGACCGTAACAATACCTGCAATATCTTACTGTAAAGTTTGTAAATCAAATCATAAATCCGACCTTCTCACCAAAACAGTAAACTCTAAGTAAGCGAATATATTGCAGTATCGATCTCTTATAACCAGTGAGGCAGAAAACAGTCTACGAGCAGACAAACTTCGATAAAACAAAATCCCGCGCAGCGAATCCTAAAATCAGGCTGACTCACTGACGGACTAAGGGGCTCGTACAGTTTGCCGCGGTGTGATTTATATGGTTTGGGCGAAGAGACGCTAGCTAGGTACAGGCAGAGATTTGGAGATGTCTAACTAGCGGGCAAAGCACAGTACGGACAAAAGTTAATTTTATATATTTTGAGGTGTAAATAAATTTCTAACGCGCGTGTGTTAATTCTGAACGGTCAAAAACAGTTTTGCTCCTTCACATATATAATTACTGGGTACGGTGTGCATTTTATGAATATTCTAATTTTGCAACTTGTAGTTCCAATACTCACGAATGATAAGGTTCCTTCCCCTCTTGCGTATTTCCAGGACTCAAATTCAGGCATAAGGTTAATGCTACGCCCAGAATTCGGCAATTTTAGGTACCAGGTCCCTGATACTAAGAAGAGATGTGTTAGTTTACTACTGTAGGCGTACAGTTACTAATAGCTATCCTGGCTCCTATCTAGAATTTTAGTCACCCAGGTAGTCCGGGTAACTTCCTATTAGGGCGTTGGCGGGGACACGGTAGATGTTAGTATCCCTAATAGCCTCAATTTATTTGCGCCTAGCTGTAAACTGCCCTACCGCCTGAACGGTACAATCCCAATTCAGGTGAAAACACAGCAACCCCCCTAGCCTACAAGTTCTAATGCAATGGACACTGTCGTACTACAAATAGTCGCACACACACCTGTACTTAGCAAGAGTTAGGCGTACAGTTTGCTGCACCCTACCAATTTGTATGCTTCGTACCGGTGTGCCTACGTCCTATCTGCGTACTAGTATCTGCCTGCGCTCTCTCTCTCCCCCCCGTAGGAATGTGAAGGTCTACTGTGGTTTTTTCCTGAATCAAGACAGTACAGTCCCTAAGATGTAATTTTAGGCTCACAGCGTGTCACTACTTCTACCTTTTGATCTTTTGGTCTTATACTTAGGTAGCAAGGCGTCGAACGCTGTCTAACCTTTCAGGCGATGGGCGAATAACTCAAGATGGTATTGCGGGTTGTCTCTTGCCTACATTCCCGTGATGTTCCCGTTCATTGCTGCGGCCCGATCTCTAGCTGGCCATCCTGTCCCTTAGCTGGGTTCACCGTAGTGAATCATGGTAAAAGAAAAGCAGATAGCGGTATTTCTGAATTTATTGCAGATAATAATACAAAATGTAATCTGAGAACTAATGACAGAATAAACAAAATCAGATAACTCAATAGAATGAATTGCAACGAGTTAGAGCAATGAGATAACTAATGAACAAATCGCACCTTTATATAGCAAATTTGTGCTGCAATCAATCGAGAACATTCTATAATTATATTGGGTTTTTAAAGATAACCATTGGTCCAGCTAATGTATAACTTGCACGACATTGGATACAATCTAATAACTGCAGTCTCATTGGTTAATCTAGGTACAAACGAATGCAATTTAATTTGTAGCGGTCAATTTAAATGAGTTGAAATTCTGCACAAAAAATAATTCGCACTTACTAGGATTCGAACTCAACACCTACTACACATATAATTTCCAACGCTCTACCGACTGAGCTACTGAACCACTTGACCAATAGGCGTACAAATGATAGAACAAATACGAATGAGAACTCAAAGCAATCTTTACAAAGTTAATTCGAATAAAAATAAAATTTTGAAAATCCACGGCATTTAGGGAATATAATTCTATACCGCTCCATGAAAACAGGATATTATCGTGCATAAAATATACGGTTTTCACCAATAATCAATCAAACTATAGAATACTTAGGGCTTACTTACATATTTACAAATTAAATTTCAAATAATACTTCCTTTCTACGTAATGATTCGATACAAAATAATTACAAATTCAAACTTTACGTATTTAAGGCTTTACTAAGTAAGTACAATATAAATCTAAACTAAATTCACCAATATAAATCTATTGCATCTCAATATTGCATAAATTCAAACAATTACAAATACAAATAAATGAAAACAATAAGAAAGGCTCGCGAGTCTTCCATCTACTATTGCATCTCAAATATTGCATAAATACAAAATAATTACAAATACTTTCGTACCTAAATGTAGATTGCATAAGTTTGGAATAATTACAAATATGAGTCTTTCTAAGCACAAAACTTTCTGACTATAAAACTTTCTAAATACAAAATATAACACTTTACAAATGAAACTATAAGAAAGGCCCACGAGTCTTCCATCTACTCTTACTTTCTATTTCACTGTAAATACAAATACTACTTATAAGATATAAATTGCATAATATTCGGAACAATATAAATTGCATAAGTTCGGAATAATATAAATTGCATAAGTTCGGAATAATTACAAATATAAAATATAAATTCTTACAAATATAAGTCTTACCAAATATAAGTTTTACTAAATATGAGTTCTTATTTCTAAATTTCATAAATTCGGAACAATACAAATTGCATAAGTTCGGAATAAACACGAATATAAATATAAATTCAAATAAATCACAAAATCATAAGAAAGGCTCACGAGTCTTCCGTCCACCCTTGCCCTCCCTTTTATCGCTTAGTGGATCGAGCCCTGCCGCGTCCTCGAAAACTGCGCACAGGTGACTTTGCTCGCGATATGGGACTAATGGGGCGAGTCACTGGTTTACTTGGGACGTTGAGAGACGGTGCGACTATTTCTTCGCAAATTCGTCTATTTGGCATCCCAAAACCTCGACCGATTCCTCGTGACCGATCAGTTGTCACTACAGTTGGTAGAACGTCTGGGAACGCGCGAGAAGCGGACGACGCAGACCCAAGAGTAGCTTGCGCCCCCTGTTGATCAGCTGGTGTATGTCCCGATCCTCCTACTGGTTCTCTTGGAAGCGATACCGTATCTCGAGTAACTCGAATGGTCGGCTCAACTCCCTTGCGTTCTTCTATATTAATAATTTTCTTTAATTGTTGGCCCACTTTCTGGACCCGTATGATCTTACCCTGTCCGTCCTCCCGAGGGTGACGTGCAGACGGCGCAACCGGAGTGGCTGGTATATTTGTCGCCTCTAGGACCTCCTCTTCCTCGAATACGCTCGCTCGTATACGTTTATAATTCACCATACGTAATGCGGTTAACGACTTTCTGAAAATTCCACGTGTTTTTGTTATCCGGGTGAATCTGTAGTAGATACTCGCGCACCACTCGGAATCCGCTGTCGTGGGGCAATATATCGACAACCTCGATAAGTTCGTCATATTGGGGCATAGCGGAGATATATCCTTCCGACATCATCGTTTGAGGATTTGCCGCCCAAAATCCGAGATGCGCTCTCATCGGAAACCGTCTTCTTTGTGCCGATACATGTTCGTCGGCTAAATCTTCCCACTCATCAAAATAATTTCCTCACGAGTTTTACAGATTCGTGTTCATAAGGTATGTCTCTTAGTTGGCATTCAGATGCTCGATGTCCTTTTATATTGCAGTAAGTACATTGAGCCATAAATCTCCAGCAAGTATAAAAGGTATGAGACCCTTGATCCCCACACCATCCACAGATTAGCTGAGTCGTAGTAATGTGCTTTCCACTGCACTTTGTCATATGATGTCCAGCGACGCCACATTTACTACACATCGTATTGGCAGGGTACCACACTCGTTCGTATATAAGATCTCCAATCGGTCGAGCGCTTCCTCCCACACTATAATCGTAATCATCTGGGTCTATGGGTTGGTAGGTTTCTGAAGGTTGTATACAAACTATAGCATCTGTTGCTTCAAGTTGTCGAATCTCCGTCTGAGATTTCTTCGGGAGGTTCCTTTCTATCTCAAGAAGTTCCTCTAAAGGATCGTCAGCGATCGTAGTAGTTACTTCGAAATCATCACCGAGGTGACCGATAGGCGCGCGCGTCTGCCGTGATTCTTCCGTAATCTCCACGATACGTTCTCCTTCATAGGGTAACAATGTAAACATAGATGGTCTTTCGATAAGAGATCCCGCACAGCGAAGATACACATCTCGAAATATACTAAATCCTGCTCGAGTAAAGGCATTACACTGAGCGTCGGAGTTGTAGAAGGGTTCAAGGAATCGTCTAAACACGTCGGTACGAATTCTCCCTTCCATGTAGAACGTATGATCATCTCCGAGACAAAGTGGATGTCTTTTGAGAGTCCGAGACACAATGTCGGCGATTAGGCAAACATTCACTGACGACTCTATTGCTAAATAATATTGTAAGACCGCTCTTGGAGGTGACGTAATAGCCCAATACACGCATCCTCTCCATTTAAGCTGTGATTCAAACTCACTCATATCTGGAGTATCACCTTCTCCATAAGTTTCAATATACTTGTTTCTCTTATTTTCCTTATAATCCCAATTGAATAACAGGTAGGAAATGTATCCAGTTCCAGTCTTCTGAGTATTATACTCACGAAAATATCCCTGTTCTATAGACCACAAAATAAGAGGTCGAGTGTCGACGTAAGGTGTCGGTAGTCGGTCATCGCTGTCCGTCATGCCGGCGAAGTCGCTAATTAAATCCTCCCTTACTCCTGATCCAATCTTTACAACAGTTTTATCTAAAATCATGTTTCTTACCATCTTCGGTAGCATTCTAGCGTCGATATTACAAGCTTGGTCCATCTTCTTTACTATATCGGTGATAAGATGGTGTCGCTTTGTATTCGCTGGAGGTATCGGCATTCGTTTGTCGCTCCTCTGTCTACTGAAAACGTGCAGGACTCCGTCCGCCGCTCTAATCTGTATAGTCTTAGAAGTCAAACTCTGCTGATGACTGCCGCCCTCGTTATCGTAAAACATGTAACCGTTTTCCTGAAACGATCTAAACGTCCTATTCCATTCATCCAACAATTCTTCCGAAGGTTGCCAAATCTTCTCTATGTCCTTATCATCTTCGAAACGAATAACCTTACCTCGCCAATCTGCGGCAATATCTGTATCCGACTCGAAGGTTCCGGTTCCAATCCATAAACGAATCGTCTTGGTTAAATATCCTTTCAGATTACTCGGAGCTATATCGGCACCAGCTCTATCCAGTTCCTTGAAATCTTGAATATGAGGTGGAACGTTGTACACGACCTTTTGAGTAATATGTCTACGTAAATCATATATCTTACTCATATCGCTGAAAACAACTGCAGGAAGAAACTCCAAGTTCGAAATGATTTCTGGATGATCCACGATGGGTATTTCGTACGTCGTATCCTGTCGGACTGGTATACTAATAGGAAAGTTGAGTGTCGTACTCAATGGTTTCGTAGTTGAAGTACTATACGGTTGCATTTCTCTGGTCCTCTCCGGGGATGCAATCTGTAGTCTCTGAATAACGTTTTGAGCAAAGTTTATGCTCTCGAAAACTTCCGGTGTCATCTCCTTAGCTGGAGTTTGATCGTGTGACGTCCAATGGCAAGGTAGGCTCGCGAGTCTTCCGCCCCATTCTTCCATCTCACCTTTCTCGAAAGCCTTGTAGGCTCTGTATAGGCTAAGAGCTTCTTTCTTTTCGCGGGTTGACTGATTTGCCTCGTCCAGCGTAAGTTCAAATACATCGGGTTCAACAACCTTAGGTGGGTAAATGACAGTTTCTCCCGCTTTTGGTCCGGTCATAGCAAATGAATGATATGGATTCGATAAAGGATACCCTCCTTCCTGGTAGCGTAGTTGTTGATGATTCGAACACCTCGCCAATATCGGTTCGGGATTTTCCTTATTCAAACGCATCGGAATCGCATTTCGTTGTTCGCGCATACAAGAACCGCATTGATAATAAAGTTTATACACTGAAAATGCTTCCTTGGTTTCTCTATCATCCCCTCGAGTTCGTCTGTAAAGATGCATTCCATCGAATTCATCTCTTACCGCGGGCATAGGTTCGTGCGCCTTTAGGTATTGCATGGTATGATACAAACGACTAATTTCGGTATCGGGGTCTTCGCTAATGTCTCCCGTATCACACAAAGCGTCGTACGGGTAAAGTTCGTTGAAGGTTTGGCGCAAACTTTCGATTCTTTCGTTTAATGCATTTTGCCTTCTCTTTAATACGTTCGAGTCATATTTAGTTCTCGCGAGTTTCGCTGTACTTTCCGATAATTCCTTTATACCAAATATAGTATAGTCCTTGGCTCCAAATCTTTCGAATGGCGCTGCTGCCTCCTCCTGGATATCATATCCCCATCTCGGCTCTCCTTGTATCCCTTTCTCCATAATTAGGGGTGTAGTTACATAATCATTACTACTAGAGGGAATACAACAGAGTTTGTAGTTAGTTGTGAGGAGACATGAGAGTTTCGTCTGCCCTTTGGGCTTGACAACGCTCTAACCTCCTACCCATAGCCTAAGATCTAGGGTTTCTTTAATGACACGCTGCTTCTTATCTAAAATTTTTGCCGAAATAAAAACGAATTTGGGCTAAACTGGCTGTGAGTCTAAAATACTCACTTTTTGATCCCAAACTATTATCAGAAAATAAGCAGTCAAGAATTAGTAATAAATATAGGGGAGTCTATTTTGACGTAACTTATTGAAACAAGACCGTGTAAAATTTAATTAAAATTTTAAGAAAGGCTCGCAAGTCTTCCTCTCTTGTTTCTCTAATTTTAAGTTCCACCCGACTGTACCCTGAAATATATTCACTGGAGAAAATTTTTAAAAATTTTTCAAATCCAAATGGATTGTCTAAAATTTCGAAAATGTCTCAATATTGTGAGTTCCAAGTAGAATTCCATTTCTTATACCTACAAATCCCGCTCCTATGTGACACATAAGGGTACTACCCTCAATGTTGACATATAAAGACAATGGAATTCTACCGCTGTCCTTACTACAGTGTACAGGTAAGTGGAAATCTGTTTGTAAACTCCTAATTATTTACTAGTATTAGGTGGAGATTTGTAGTCTCCAGACTCGTTACGAGTCTCTTCAAGAAGTACGAGACGTTGAGTCGGTCTGTCTACTGTACGACCGTCAATTGTCCGTACCGTCACAGTTCTTGTCACTCCATCCATAGATGGATGTGTGGCTAAAATTACACCTGTTATCCAGAAGCGTCTTTTTAGAATCACTTCTGCTAACAGCACGTGATCTCCCGGCTTTAATGCGCGGGTATTATTGTACCATGTTGTTCTGGCAGAAATAGAGGACAAATAATGGTTTTGCCATATTTCCCAGAATTTGTTAGCCAGTAGTTGCGTGATTTTCCACGCTTTTCTACCGTAGCTATCGCTTTCTATTGGAATAGAAATCGGCGTCAAAGTGGTCGGTGCCTGCATTAGCAGGTGTGCCGGTGTTAAAGCAAATTGAGATTGTTTGTCATCGGGTACTAATACTATTGGTCTAGTATTTAGTATTGCCTCGATTTCAACAAACAATGTTGTCAGTTGGTCGTCTGTCAGTATGTGGTTTACTGGAATGACCTTTGCCATGGCTGTCTTGATAGATCTAATCAATCTCTCCCAGACTCCGCCTCTCCATGGACTATCTGGAGGATTAAACTTCCAAACAATCTTATGAGGTTGTAGTTCGTTCGAGATTTGATCATGATCTAATTTCTTAAGGGCTCTAGCAATCTCATTCCGAGCACCAACAAAGTTTGTCCCTTGGTCTGAGTACAAGCATTTCACTAGTCCGCGTCTAGCGATAAATCGCCGCAATGCTAGTATAAACGCGTTGGTGGAAAGATCCATCACACGTTCAATATGAACTGCCCTACTGGACATACATGTGAAAATCAGTCCCCAGCGTTTTACTAGTATACGTCCACGTTTCGTATGTATGGGACCAAAGCAATCAATTCCAGTCTCTGTAAAAGGTGGTCTGAATGCTTGAAGTCGTGCTTGTGGAAGTTCACTCATTTCCTGGGTACCTATTCTAGAATGTACCTTTTTACAAATAATACACGTACGTGTCACTGAACTTAACGCTTTACTAGGTCTAATCAATACAAATCTTGTACGTAAGTAGGAAAGACAGTGGTGTCTTCCAGCGTGTTTCAGATGTAAATGTGCGTCCAGTATCATTGCACGTTGTAGTTCGTGGTGTTGCGGTATTATTATTGGGTACCTAAAGTTTGTGTTAAAGTCAATGTTTTGAAGCCGAGATTTATGACAAAGTAAGCCATTATAAATTATCGGACTCCAACTCAGTATTGGTGACGACTTAATAGGTTGACCTTGATTTATGGATGTGAATTCGCGCGCGAAATATCGCAGTTGGTAATGGCGAATTAATTTAATTTCACACCTGTCAATCTCAGCCAATGTAAGTCGACGTGTAAAGTCACGTTTGCCTTTAACGTATTGTACAAAACGTACAATCCACGCTAATTTTCGGCAAGCGTTCGTCCAAGAATCTGTTAAGTTTACAATCCGGTCGACGTGAGTATTTGTGACGTCATCAGGTAATTCAATGGAGATTTTGGAAGGTTTTGAATTACTAGAAGGGCCCACGGGTCCGCCGGTAAGTATTCCCTTGTTGACTGTTGATCCGTCCGGGTCTACAAGTAATTTGTCCTTCTTCGTCTTCTTACCTTGATTGTCAGTACCTTGTAAGTCGATCGTTAATGGTGGTTTGAACTCTATGGGGTCAGCAGGTTTCGGTAAACTTATTTTTCTGCCGACATTAATCCCAGGTTTCACCATAGGTTGCAAGTTCGGTATGTCTCTTGAGCGCAAAGTAACACCTGTATTTACATTAGCGTAGGTACTACCCACATCTGCAATACATGAGGTTTCACCGTGCTTATGGTTGCTCAAGTGTGTCAAATTTGGTAGTTTGTCAATACAAGGCCGCTCCAATAGGGAAACTGCGGCTTTACTGTTAGTCAATACATTACTAATGTCCGGTAGAACATTTTGTGATGTTTCTGACAAAATGTCTAGTCGACTGTCTAGTAATGTGTCTGGCGATACGTCTGGTAACGTATCTGGTTGTTTGTCAATAGAAGGCCGCTCCAATAGAGAAACTGCGGCTTTACTGTTTGTCAGTATGTCACTAGTGTCTGGTAGAACATTTTGTGATATGTCTGGCAAAACATCTGGTTGACCGTCTAGTAACGTGTCTCGTTGACCGTCTGGTAACGTGTCTGGTTGACCGTCTGGCGATATGTCTGGTGTAGAAAGGCTCGCAAGTCTTCCTCTCTTGACCTTTGAAGTTATATCTTTCCATTTCGCCTTCGGTTTTTTCTTGAGTTTCGCCGCCGTCGTCTTTTTCTTTGCCTTCCCCTCTTTTGGTTTCTTGATTTCGGCGTCCTTAGGGATGGTGTTAGACTTGTTGTCGTATAACGGAGGCCAATGTTGTATCGATTTCCGCACCTGGTGAATTAGCTGCTCCTTGTGACTTATCATACTAGTTACACGTCTGTCATGTCTTGTATGTAAGGTAGTATGGTCCACATCGTGTGAAAAGGAATGGATTGAATTTGTAGTTAGTAAACTACATGTACTTTGTACATCTTCTTCCTCGTCACTTACGTCTAGTGTGCGCACAGGCGCTCGAGTATACCACCCTATCGGCGTTCTGCAGGCGTATGCGTTTCCCGCTACGACTGCCGATGGTCTGGTTTCCCACACCTGATGTAGGTTGAATTGGTCCGTCCCGATCAGCATTGCTACCGATCTATAATTGACAGGACATTCAGGTACACCAAGGTGTCTGAAATACTTACGGTCCTCCAAGGATTGTTCTGGGACCGGACCTAGTAGGTTACTAAAGTCTTTGGTGGCCGCAAAAGTCAGATCCTTGAAGGGTAACAAAGACCTCTCCCTCTCGCTGTGTTGCGATTTTGGAAGAAGAGAGTCTAAGTCCAACTTAACTCGTGTCACTGGTATTGCACGCTGTCCGTGCATACTACTTACGGTATAACTGACGCGCTTACCTTGTCTGAGATCCGTCACGACGTCAGCTATCTTTTCATCCACGTAGCTATGAGATGAGGCTGAATCTAGAATCGCGTAGATTCTCTTGCTCCCCTTTGTGCCAGTAATCTTAATCGGAATTACACTGAATCCCTTCAGTTGGTCAGTAGTCAGAAGCGCGATCGATGGCTGTTCATCTCCATCCGAATATACGTCGTCGTCTTCTGACTCTTCGTCCGACGATCCGGATTGTTCTGAGAAGCAATCCTCAATATGGGTCACGAAGGTTGGAGTCGTTTTCGATTCTCGTTTTCTGTAGGCCGCATCACATCTCGCTGCTGCTTCCGGGTGTTCCCTGGCGAAGCGTTTTGTCGGCGTGTGGCTGTCCGTGTGGAGCAGACCGTCGTGGTTGCGTCCACAGGATGGACAAGTGTCGGTATTTGGGCAATCTTTACGGACGTGTCCGTGTCGCGTACACCGCCAACAAGAGTCCAATGGCCGTATTTGCAGCCGTCGTTCTTCCGAGTTCAACTCGCGAAACTGTCGACAACTTCGCAACTTGTGACCGATATACCGCTTGCCTAAATGCTCGCAGTATTGGCAGCCACTGAAGTCGGTACCAAGTTGCTGTCTCGTCTGTTTCGTCCCAATGGGCGCAGATACCCTACTACCGTCCGAGAATTGTCGTGATTCCGTTGGTGTGGCGTAAGTGGCCGTCTTGGTAGATGTTGTCTGGGGTTTTTGTCGGTTGGAGGATGGCAATGTGATTCCTTCTGCCACGATGTGCTGGTCAGTGTAGTTGGATCGAGTTTCTACTACTGCCTCCCTGGATATTAAAAGGTACACGTCCTCCAGTTTTAAGAATCCACCCCGCTCTTCTCGCTGGTATTCGATCTTTCTCCACTCCCGACGAAGTCGATGGTGGAGTCGTCCTATGATCTTTAATAGGACTGTAGGGGTATTCCCGTAGTCAAGTTGTCCAATGGATCTTAAAGTAGTGATAGCGTTCCTTATCTCGTCAGCAAGTTTTAATAAGTCGACGGGTTTAGTAATAGCCCCTCCCTTACAGAGTTCCTCTATTACTGACCTGGCCATACTGACTGTACCTCCGTATATCGAAGTTAAACGATCGTACGCTAGTTCGAAGGCGTCCGGTACACCAACGAAGGTCTCTGCCAAACGTTTAGGTTCTCCTGACAACGTTTGAAGCAGGTAATTAAACTTCTCCCGTGATGTAAAGGCGCACACGGCGATCTGAGATTCGATATAGTCTACGAATGTGTGCCAGTGTTTTGAACTACCGGAAAACTTCGGTGGTTGTTGTACCGGCAATCCTTGCCTGGCTGCGAATTTCGCTATCTCCTCGGCAACGTTCAGAGTTTCGCGTCCTTGGTTGGTAACCTGGTTGATGTTCTCCCTTCTTGGCGCTTTTCCCTGATACGATGTATGTTTTGAAGGTACCGGTCTTTGTGGTTCATTCGGGTGTCTATTGTGTTCGAATTCGGAATTTCTCGAACTGTCGGTGTAACCTTCCTCCAGACGTTCCTCGATCTGAGCCAACTTGTTAACAACTGGTCGCAGGATGTCGGCGAACTGTTGTGTACTGATTGCGTCCGTTGGTTGTAACGCCTTCTGTGTTGGTGTATTCTGTGGAGGATTGTCTACAAAGGAGTTGTCTGAACGCTCGCGTTTATATTCATCGGCCGCCCCTGTTCTAAATACCTCGCGTTTCGGGTAATCCGATTCGCTTGAAGTACTACTATCATCTGGATATGGTGGTCGACGTGCTCGCGTCCGTTGCGTCGTACGAATTCTCACGTTTCGTTTCGGAATATCGTCCACTGTTCTCCGTTGTTCGGTAGGCTCACAAGTCTTCCTCGAAGTCGTAGATTGCGATGTAAACTGAACCGGTCGCGTATCCACTGTTCTCCATTGTTCGGTAGGCTCACAAGTCTTCCTCGAAGTCGTAGATTGCGATGTAAACTGAACCGGTCGCGTATCCACTGTTCTCCGTTGTTCGGTAGGCTCACAAGTCTTCCTCGAAGTCGTAGATTGCGATGTAAACTGAACCGGTGGTCGAGCAACAGCTGAATCGACTTGCCTTGCAGGTCGAAACGTCATTGGGTAAGCGTAGTGTGTAACGGGTTTAGGTGTCGACGGTGGACTCACCTGTTTAGTCGTCAGTAGTGCAGGTCCAGTCAACAAACTACTACGATCTGTAATCGGCGGGTTGCTTACCTTGACTTTCGGAATAGGCGACGACGTTGCTCTTGGCGGTGTAAACTTGTCCGGAATAACAAACCTGTGTTCCGTCGCACCATGGATAGGAGAAATATTACTACTACCAGCAATCGAAACAGGTTCCTTAGTCGTAACCGGTGCAAACATATGAGTTACCTGTGGGAATCGTTGACACAAGTCCTTTACTAATTGTCGTTCCCGTCCGGGTGCTCCTACGCTTCCTTCCTTCTTCCGTTCCTGAATTTGGCGATGTCTTACCTCTATCTGGTCCAAGTCATGTCCGTCTCGAGATCTCATCGATCGATCACGGGCTTGTAGATCCAGATCTTCCTTCGCGTTGGCTAATTCTCTCGCCTTCTTCCCGAGTTCGAAATGAAGTTTAACTTCCTTCTCGCGTTGTTCCGTCTGTTGTTGTTGCGCCTCGAACTCCGCTTGTCGTATAGCTGATTGAGCCTTTATTTGCCGTTTTTTCATCTCGGCTCTCGCTTCTGATACTAACCTCTGTCGCTCTAACTCAGCCGCTGCTGCTGCCGTTCGTTGCGCTAACTCGGCCGCTGCCGCTTGTTGGGCGATGTCCAACTCCAACCTTTCCATCTCGGCCGCTTCCAACTCGGCTTGTTCTTGCAGATGAGAGATTCTTGCAACATTCGCAACACGTAGTTTTTCTTCTTCTACCGCCGCTTGTGCCGTCAACAATTGAGCTTGTTCCTCATCTTCCCGTTGTTGTCTATCATGTTGTTGTTGCTGTCTGGAAATTTCTGACGTCACTATACTTATCTCGCCAATTTCGCTGCGAATACTCACTAACGATTGGTCCAGTATTCCCGGTGCCGATTCGATTCGTACGGGTGAAGTTTCCCTCGTATATTCCGGCACGGTTTCCAAATCGCCGACGTCTTCGCCGCACATACGTAAGTGGTCCGTCAGATGTTTCAATTGTTCATCCAGTCGGTACAGTTCCTGTTCTTCCTCGGGCTGCAATAATTCGTCCGAAACTGACTCACCTAACAACTGGTCTACTTGTTCCTGTTGTGTCTGCCTAATCGTCGACTTAAACTGAATCAGTTTCTCTCTAGCGATCATTAGTTTCTCGAGGATTCTAAGTTGAGTATCCATGTCCTGTCTCTGTCTAGCTAGATCTTGTAGACCAATTAGGTTATCTACGGACTTGTGTACTCTAGTTTGCACTCTAACCTGGAGGGTGTAGAACTCGAATCGAGACATCGGAGCGGTCAACTCGTCTAATATGCGTTGGCCTTCTCCAATACTCCTGGTTATATGCGCCATGTATCCACCGACGCTCCTAACAACGCTTTCCTGACTTCCTGCTGAACTTACCATGTCCGTTTCCCTGTATCTAGGTTGCGGAACAGTTAGAAAGTCCTCGGTCCTGCCGTCGCCTCGTACTACGGCATCCGGTACTCCCGCTGGATGTACTGGTGACGCACACGGTGTAGGTTTGGTAGGCTCGCGAGTCTTCCCCTGTTGTTCTTCCGCTGCTGACTTATCCGCGTCACATGAGTCATAGTCGGTTTGTGTATTCTTCGTATAGTCTTGTTTGTCACTCATTTCGATAGTTGTAAGTCAAGTAAAGTGAGTGTCAAAGTATCGAGTTTACCGTATTTATATCTAAACGGTACTAATTACAGTCATATAAAATTAGCCTACCGGCCGATTTTATAGCAGATGGATAAAATTAGCCTAAACGGCCAATTTTACAGCAAATAAATGTCACGGAATAAGTATATAATAAAATTAGCCTAGCGGCCAATTTTATAACAAATAAATCGGATAACGATATGCGTTATCAAAAGGTAAATTAAATACAATAATACGGACTAATTCAGCAATGAACAAAGAAATCTTACGGAATGCATAAATACTTGAGACAGTGGAACCCACAATAATTTTAACTAATACAGTAATGCCTAACTTATTTATGCAACTTTTCGAACTCACCCACTCCAATAATTCTCCAGAAAAACAGATTCCCAGATACAAACCGGACGTGAAGTGAACCCTTCCGTTTTTAACGTTGCGGACGAAACGCGATTTTCCCAACCAAAGTTGTTGGGTTATCTATCTCCCAAACTTGCTAAACACGGTCTTGCTCCCGTTACAGTCTAGAAATGAGTTCTGAATCCTGAAAAAACAAAAGAGTTAGGTTTTACTTTACGAAAAAATTTTGTACCGGTACAATATGGTATTTAAACCCTTTTAAACACCGGTATTCAATTCCAAAATATTTTACACGCGGTTTAAATCAAATTTTATTTCAAAAAAAAAAAAAAAATTAGCACTTAGCTAATCAAATACAAACTTTTACCTCAAAATACAAAATTTTCAAATAACTTTAGTCCTACCGAACCGTAGTTCAGTAAAACACATTCCTACTATTCGAAGAGACAGTAACAATACCTGCAATATCTTACTGTAAAGTTTGTAAATCAAATCATAAATCTGACCTTCTCACCAAAACAGTAAACTCTAAGTAAGCGAATATATTGCAGTATCGATCTCTTATAACCGGTGAGGCAGAAAACAGTCTACGAGCAGACAAACTTCGATAAAACAAAATCCCGCGCAGCGAATCCTAAAGTCAGGCTGACTCACTGACGGACTAAGGGGTTCGTACACTTTGCCGCGGTGTGATTTATATGGTTTGGGCGAAGAGACGCTAGCTAGGTACAGGCAGAGATTTGGAGATGTCTAACTAGCGGGCAAAGCACAGTACGGACAAAAGTTAATTTTATATATTTTGAGGTGTAAATAAATTTCTAACGCGCGTGTGTTAATTCTGAACGGTCAAAAACAGTTTTGCTCCTTCACATATATAATTACTGGGTACGGTGTGCATTTTACGAATATTCTAATTTTTCAACTTGTAGGTCCAATACTCACGAATGATAAGGTTCCTTCCCCTCTTGCGTATTTCCAGGACTCAAATTCAGGCATAAGGTTAATGCTACGCCCAGAATTCGGCAATTTTAGGTACCAGGTCCCTGATACTAAGAAGAGATGTGTTAGTTTACTACTGTAGGCGTACAGTTACTAATAGCTATCCTGGCTCCTATCTAGAATTTTAGTCACCCAGGTAGTCCGGGTAACTTCCTATTAGGGCGTTGGCGGGGACACGGTAGATGTTAGTATCCCTAATAGCCTCAATTTATTTGCGCCTAGCTGTAAACTGCCCTACCGCCTGAACGGTACAATCCCAATTCAGGTGAAAACACAGCAACCCCCCTAGCCTACAAGTTCTAATGCAATGGACACTGTCGTACTACAAATAGTCGCACACACACCTGTACTTAGCAAGAGTTAGGCGTACAGTTTGCTGCACCCTACCAATTTGTATGCTTCGTACCGGTGTGCCTACGTCCTATCTGCGTACTAGTATCTGCCTGCGCTCTCTCTCTCCCCCCCCATAGGAATGTGAAGGTCTACTGTGGTTTTTTCCTGAATCAAGACAGTACAGTCCCTAAGATGTAATTTTAGGCTCACAGCGTGTCACTACTTCTACCTTTTGATCTTTTGGTCTTATACTTAGGTAGCAAGGCGTCAAACGCTGTCTAACCTTTCAGGCGATGGGCGAATAACTCAAGATGGTATTGCGGGTTGTCTCTTGCCTACATTCCCGTGATGTTCCCGTTCATTGCTGCGGCCCGATCTCTAGCTGGCCATCCTGTCCCTTAGCTGGGTTCACCGTAGTGAATCATGGTAAAAGAAAAGCAGATAGCGGTATTTCTGAATTTATTGCAGATAATAATACAAAATGTAATCTGAGAACTAATGACAGAATAAACAAAATCAGATAACTCAATAGAATGAATTGCAACGAGTTAGAGCAATGAGATAACTAATGAACAAATCGCACCTTTATATAGCAAATTTGTGCTGCAATCAATCGAGAACATTCTATAATTATATTGGGTTTTTAAAGATAACCATTGGTCCAGCTAATGTATAACTTGCACGACATTGGATACAATCTAATAACTGCAGTCTCATTGGTTAATCTAGGTACAAACGAATGCAATTTAATTTGTAGCGGTCAATTTAAATGAGATGAAATTCTGCACAAAAATTAATTCGCACTTACTAGGATTCGAACTCAATACCTACTACACATATAATTTCCAACGCTCTACCGACTGAGCTACTGAACCACTTGACCAATAGGCGTACAAATGATAGAACAAATACGAATGAGAACTCAAAGCAATCTTTACAAAGTTAATTCGAATAAAAATAAAATTTTGAAAATCCACGGCATTTAGGGAATATAATTCTATACCTTCCTTGTTCATATGTGAATATATGCTTGAACATTTCTTCTGTATCTTCTGGTTGTATCCCTGTACTTTCTATATCGCAGTAGGTTTCGAATAATTTATACAACATGTCATCATCGTTTTTCTGTTGAAGATTGTTGCAGCTTATATTTGTTAATGTAACTGGTGTACATAAATTTGTAACTTTGTGATTGGAATAAGCGTGTACTTTGTTGTAAATACTACCCGACAGTAACCAACCTACGCCACTATCAACAGCTACAAGGTCAGAGTTAGTCGCTCGAATGATTGTACCAGAAACGAACTTCCAATATTGGTCTGCTCCTATGAGTAACTCAACATTAAAGTCATTATCTTCGGGATAAGACAAACTGTCTGCTAATGAATGTTAACGTAGCACCTTGATCGAAAAGTGTATTTATTGAAGTCTCCACACCGAGGGCACATTTGACTTTCGCGGTTTGTAAAAATATATAATTGTCATTGTCACTGTAAGAAGGGACTACTCCTACTAGGTTACTTTGAGCTGCCGTACCCGTTGTTGTATTATTTCCTGGGCCTTGTTGACTTCTATTATATGTCTTATCTTTCCATGTACAAATAGCTGTATGATGCCCCATGTAATGACACTTATAACACGGTTTTTGTCGTGAACAATAACGAATATTATGACCTTCATTTAAGCAATTAAAGCAGCGCCTTTTGTCCTTCAAAAATTCTTTTCGTTTTGAAACTTCGGGAATTAAATTACAATTTGATGAAAAGTGTTGTTGGTCACAAAAAACGCATTTAGGTGTTGTTGTGTTACCCCTTGATACTTCTTTACCCTTATTTGTGAAATTTGATGGCCTTTGTGTACTAGAATAATATTGTCTTTGGTGAGTGTTTTGTTGTTGCTTTGTGACATTTACAGCCAGTGCCGCTGCTGAAGGTGCCAATCCAGGTGGTTCATATGAGCTTGATTTTTGTTGAACTTGGCTGTGATTTATTTGAATGCCGTATTTTATTTCATTTAGTGTTTCTATAGTAGCTAGTTCTGCGTGAATATTTTCCATGAGCCAATCAATAGAATCAATGTTATTGTTTTTCTTTCGTAAGAAACGTTTAGATAAGTCATTATCTAACGTTTTTAATACTTCAGGAATAATGATTCGTTGGTATTCAATTGGTTGAACATCTAATGTTTTTAATGCACGCATAGTGGTAGTACATGTATTGTATACTGCACGCAATTAGGATGTGTTCCCGTGAGTATGAAAAATGCCCTTTAAAGCATCAATATGACTCTGAATAATACGATATTTTTGGCCATATTCCTGTTGTAATGTATCCAAGGCTATTTTATAGTTTGCATCGGAAATAGGGAAGTTTTTAAAAAGTTCCTTGGCTCTACCTTTTAATGATTGTAGCAAATGTCGCAATTTTAAAATATCTGGTAGACCAGAATCTTCAACTGAGCTAATAAATGAATCACGCCATGTGACAAATTGCAATGGATTACCGTCAAAAGTTTCATGACTTAGTTTAGGCAAAACATCCCTAGCAATTAGTGAACTGGTTGCATACGCATTAGCAGCACTAGAGTATGATGTACTGACAAAATCGTTACTTGGGGTTGCCGGCAATACTACTTTACTATCACGTTCTGAAGTCTTAAATGATAACCTAAAACCAGTAATAATATCTGTTAATTTAAACTCATACTCTATACACACCTCTGAGTCAATGTCCTGTTCAGTTTCAGACATGGTAGACCATACCTTTTCGTTTAATGAGTTAAGTCGATCTTTGTAGTCCAACAACATCGCCAGTCTACTGTTTTTGTTGTGATCATCGTAGGTGCTAATATCTTCGATTGATTTCATTAGTTTTGTTGCTGCTGAACGTACTCCACTTCGTGAACTGATCAGAGTTGCTCTCCCTTGGTTTGAGGGCGTTTTCGTTGCTTGAGTCTCTTTGGATGTCTTCTGTTGCGGTTCGTTCATGATGCGAGACTTTAATGATTTTCTATCCGTGTCATGAGATACAGAGAATGATGATGCGTGTAGTACATAATGCGATTCCAATGGGAGATACCAAACAGTGTGAACGAAAACATGTAGTTACTTTTAATTTCAATTATAAAATAAATTACAATTTAGTAATGCAATTGAGAGTTTTTTATCGGGCGCCATATAGTGAATTGTGGATAAATTGAAAGGAAAATGATAGCTACAAACTTCTAATAAACTTTAATAATAATCTTTATCTAAATTGAATAACCTATATATATTTACTTTACAATACTGCCGGCAAACCTCCAATATTAACATATGTTTCAACTTCTTTCAACAGTTTACAATATTGGCAAGCTAATATACTTGTATCTTATATTGGATATTAGCTATGGCCTAAGTATAATTTATGACAAGCCCCAAGGCGGCAGAGTGCTGCCTTTATATAATTATAACTTAAGCCCCAAGGCGGCAGAGTGCTGCCTTTATATAATTATAACTTAAGCCCCAAGGCGGCAGAGTGCTGCCTTTATATAATTATAACTTAAGCCCCAAGGCGGCAGAGTGCTGCCTTTATATAATTATAACTTAAGCCCCAAGGCGGCAGAGTGCTGCCTTTATATAATTATAACTTAAGCCCCAAGGCGGCAGAGTGCTGCCTTTATATAATTATAACTTAAGCCCCAAGGCGGCAGAGTGCTGCCTTTATATAATTATAACTTAAGCCCCAAGGTGGCAGAGTGCTGCCTTTATATAATTATAACTTAAGCCCCAAGGCGGCAGAGTGCTGCCTTTATATAATTATAACTTAAGCCCCAAGGCGGCAGAGTGCTGCCTTTATATAATTATAACTTAAGCCCCAAGGCGGCAGAGTGCTGCCTTTATATAATTATAACTTAAGCCCCAAGGCGGCAGAGTGCTGCCTTTATATAATTATAACTTAAGCCCCAAGGCGGCAGAGTGCTGCCTTTATATAATTATAACTTAAGCCCCAAGGCGGCAGAGTGCTGCCTTTATATAATTATAACTTAAGCCCCAAGGCGGCAGAGTGCTGCCTTTATATAATTATAACTTAAGCCCCAAGGAGGCAGAGTGCTGCCTTTATATAATTATAACTTAAGCCCCAAGGCGGCAGAGTGCTGCCTTTATATAATTATAACTTAAGCCCCAAGGCGGCAGAGTGCTGCCTTTATATAATTATAACTTAAGCCCCAAGGCGGCAGAGTGCTGCCTTTATATAATTATAACTTAAGCCCCAAGGCGGCAGAGTGCTGCCTTTATATAATTATAACTTAAGCCCCAAGGCGGCAGAGTGCTGCCTTTATATAATTATAACTTAAGCCCCAAGGCGGCAGAGTGCTGCCTTTATATAATTATAACTTAAACTCCATGGCGGCAGAGTGCTGCCTTTATATAATTATAACTTAAGCCCCAAGGCGGCAGAGTGCTGCCTTTATATAATTATAACTTAAGCCCCAAGGCGGCAGAGTGCCGTCTTTACATATATTTATCCTGACTCCCAGGACGGCAGGGTACCGCCTCAATCTCAATTTATTTTTTCCGATATGTAAATATAAATAATTAACGTACCATTACCAAATTACTGATTACGGCCGGAGACAACGGATAGCACGTTTTGTGCTAGTATACGCTGCCACCGGTTTGCAACTAAGGTTAATCGTATGCAATGCATGTAATTATTAATTAAACTTAACTCAAATACACTGAATAATACTAATAATAGTACTGCTAATACTAATCGGTACTGCTGCAGGTTCTGGAGACATATTATATCAGATTAAAAGGTTCAGACAAATCAATGTAACTTTGACTGTGACTTTGACTGACTTCAACGACTGTAATAAACAACAGTTCAAAATAGTCTCATAAATGTAAGACGACTTTTCATTTTGATGAAGACTAGTGCATTGTATATTGTTAGAATTGTTACTATAGTTAACAGTCTAATCAGCTTAATCATAAACTTTCAAGCAGACTTTTTTTTAACTTTCTACTAAATAACGGCTTATTCTGTAGATTTTTAAGTTGTCACTTTTTGAATTCCACACAATCGGTCCCTGGTACTGTAGTGCATTTTTGCCCACTAACAGTCATATTCTCGGAATAAAAAATTTGTCAGTTTTTGCCGAGCGGGTGGCGTGTGCGTGTACATCCGAAGCACGGTGGAATAGATCTTGTAAGGGTGATATGCATTTGTGTAGTACATCATATGTACATAATGTAGGATGTACACAATTTGTACATCCTACATTACTTTCGCTACTTTGAGTGTATACAGTTTATCAATGGGTAAATATTTAACTTTTTGTAAAGTGGAGTGGATGATGCCTGATAATGGCTGAATGTAATTGTTCGTAAAATTGTATTAATTTTGGTTTTAAGTGGGTGTAGTATTGAAGTAAACGTATTTCCCCACAGAGTTATTGCGTAATGAATGTAGGGTTGTATTAGTGATAGCAATGAATACCAGGCGCAATATACCTAATGGGAAGATATGACGTCTTAACTTATACATTAGACCACTTGTCATTGAAATATTTTTGAGTATTAAATTAATATGGGGTTTCCAGGATAAATCACTGTCGATTCTCACTCCTAAATATTTGGCATTATTAATATTTTTAATTTTAGCATCATTAATTTTTACAGAAGGCATATCGTTATAGTTATAAGACTTACTGTTAGTAAAAATACAGTATTCAGTTTTTTTTATGTGATGTGATGTTTAAAAATACAGTATTCAGTTTTTTTTTATGTGTGAGCTTGTTGTCGGACAGCCAATCAGAAAGCCTATTTAGGTTATTGTTCATCGTACTGAATAGAGAAGATATCGATTTAATGGTATGGCACAAGGTTGTATGTATCGTCTGCAAAAAGAGCTGTGGTTACATCCAAGGAGGTGGGGAGATCGTTAATATAGTAGGAATAGTAAAGGGCCCAATAGACTGCCTTGGGGAATGCCTACTATAATAGAAGTGGTGGTGGATTCTACAGAAGAGCCTAGAGAT
Organism: Nemertoderma westbladi; assembly: GCA_032718475.1. Classification (NCBI taxonomy): domain Eukaryota; kingdom Metazoa; phylum Xenacoelomorpha; order Nemertodermatida; family Nemertodermatidae; genus Nemertoderma; species Nemertoderma westbladi. The sequence continues at coordinate 34,226 of JAUCBJ010004884.1, read as the reverse complement.
ACGTACTGGAGTCGATTTCTCAGATAATCCTTGAAAAGGTTTAACTGAGTACCACGTACTCCGTAACAATCTAATTTAAAGGATTTTTAGGATGTTATGGTCAAGTGTATCAGTAGAAAAGTTGGTAAGTGATCCGTCGTACCTGTTTCTTTAACCCTATTAAACCCGGGGGGGGGGGGGGGGGGGGTCAATATTACCCTTCATCGTGGTTTTTTTATTATAATTCTGAAACAAACGCAGTTGGGAATCTGAAATTTTATGACTTTTCCTAAAAATCTATTGTCTTCCTAGTAGTGAAAACCGTTTTGAAAATATTGGGTAGTTTTCGAGTTATAGCACCATATTTTAACCCTACTTTTGGCACTTTTTTGAGACGTTTTTTGAAAATTACATTTCATTAAATATGAATTGTAACATCTCTATTTTGGATTTACACCGGTTTTTTGGTGTTAGCAATTGGATGGTATTCATATAAATTGATTTAGAAATTTCAAACTTGTTTTTTTCGGCGGGTGCCAAATTTTGGTGCCAGCACCAAATTTTGAAATATGTCAATTTTGTAAATTGATTGTTAGAAACTTGTTTTTTTACGCAATTGGGGTTTTTTGGGGTTCTGGTTTCGATGAAATATTTACGAGTTGCACCAAACGTGTCAAACTTGTATTTTTCGGTGCTATGTGCAAATTTTGGTGCTAGCACGAAATTTTGAAAATCCATTCAATAGATAAAATTGCTTGTGACAAATTATTTCTTGCGTTTTATAGGTTTATGGCTGTTCTGAATTCAATGGAATATATAATTTCGAACTAGACATCTCAAACTTGTATTTTTCGGAAGTGGGTGCAAAATGTGGTGCTAGCACCAAATTTTGAAAACCATCAAATATATCAATTGATTGTGTCACCGTGTTTCTTGCGTTATACTGGTTTGTCAGGGTTCTGAATTCAATGGAATCAGTAAAAATTTCATAAGAATTTTCAAACTTGTATTTTTCGCAAGGTGGGTGAATATTGTTGTGCCAGCACCAAATTTTGGATAATAAGCAAATTGATCAGGAGATAGTATCATCTTTTTTCTTGCGTTATACGGGTTTATGAGGGTCCTCAATCCGATGGAATCAATAAAAACAGCACTGGACATCGCAAACTTGTACTTTTTGGTGATGGGTACGAAATTTAGTGCTAGCACCAAAATTTGCCAAATTACGCCGAAAAATAGAAGTAGCAATGATCTGGCATATTAGAAATGTATTCCATTAGAATCAGCGCCCTAGAAAACCGAAAATGTGAATTTATAGCATCGCATAAGTGAATTAAAAATTGTGTGTTCTAACTGAAAAGTGCTGGTTACTTGTTTTTTTCATTTTTATCCTACGCAGAGAGGACTAAACAGCCATTTATAGTAATCGTATCATTTTTAAATATTTTCCAATGTATTTTGCGCCCCAGAAAACCTGTATTGAAAAACAATTAGCCATAAAATGTAACTTTCAAATTTTGTGAAAATTGTGCACTACTTGTAATTTTGGTGCTGCAATATAACCACCCCAGTACATTTTTTCGAATTTTTTTTTTCGGTCGGATCCAGACTAGTGATACCTACGTACAAACAAAAAATCAGACGTTTTCGTAAAAGTTTATAGATTTTAGAGGGGGGGGGGGGGGGGGTTCAATATGACCCCCCCCCCCCCCCGGTATTTGTACAACATTTTTTATAGCCCGGTACTAATAGGGTTAAGGAAAACACCTGGATAGCATATTGCATCACTAATATTTGTATGGATGTGGTCTATTAGGGATTTTGTATTATGCGTTATAGGAGTCGCGTTATTTACTAATTGGGGAAAGCCGTTTGAGTTAATAACTTGTAGATATTCGCGGGATTACGCATTGCTCTTAAGAAGGTCGGCTCTGAATTTTGATTAAATCTGCGGTGTCGTCATTGGCTAAAAACGTCTCTGTGAAGGTTAAAACGTCAAATTGAGCTTCTAGTGATTGTAAGTAGTCGGTTATCGCTGGGAGATTTTTATTAATGCTTCTACAGTTTAAATGATAAACCGAAAAAACGATTGGGGGAATTCAGTTCATTAATTTTACTAGAAAATTTTGTGGTATCAATGTACCCCAATGTTTCAATATTACACGCGATGTTGACATGCGGATCGATGTCGGAAAAGAGGTTTGAAGAGTCATCATTGTCAGTTAAAGTTTCAGTATAAAATGTATCTACATCATCGTTGTCAACTCCAGAAAAGGGTAACGTTGCACTATTTCTGGAGCAGTAATATGAGAACCACATGGAAGATGATAGAGTGTACAACAATTGTTACAGTAAAAAATATAATCAGTCGTGGTGAATTTAGAGAAACAGAACCCGCAAATTTCCGTAGAGATCGCAATATTACTATTCATTAACTTGATCTACACTTTAATTACAGCAGTACAATTTTTTATTTACGCACAGTACGGCATCGTATTCAATAGGACTGGTATTAAAAAAATTAAAAAAATATATTAATAATTAGACACACGAAAATAAGGAAGCATTCTTTGATTTTCCAGTTAAAATAACTTACTTTAAAATGAATGACAGTGCACGTCGAAAGATATACACTAAGTTTTTCATTTGCGTTTAACTTTCATTACAGACAGAACACGTCGAAAAATATAAAGTTTAACTTACTTATAAAATAACGGAATTACAGACAGAACACGTCGAAAAATATAAAGATTAACTTACTTATAAAATAACGGAATTACAGACAGAACACGTCGAAAAATATAAAGTTTAACTTACTTATAAAATAACGGAATTACAGACAGAACACGTCGAAAAATATAAAGTTTAACTTACTTATAAAATAACGGAATTACAGACAGAACACGTCGAAAAATATAAAGTTTAACTTACTTATAAAATAACGGAATTACAGACAGAACACGTCGAAAAATATAAAGTTTAACTTACTTGTAAAATAACGGAATTACTTACAGAACACGTCGAAAAATATAAAGTTTAACTTACTTATAAAATAACGGAATTATAGACAGAACACGTCGAAAAATATAAAGTTTAACTTACTTATAAAATAACGGAATTACAGACAGAACACGTCGAAAAATATAAAGTTTAACTTACTTATAAAATAACGGAATTACAGACAGAACACGTCGAAAAATATAAAGTTTAACTTACTTATAAAATAACGGAATTACAGACAGAACACGTCGAAAAATATAAAGTTTAACTTACTTATAAAATAACGGAATTACAGACAGAACACGTCGAAAAATATAAAGATTATCTTACTTATAAAATAACGGAATTACAGTCAGAACACGTCGAAAAATATAAAGTTTAACTTACTTATAAAATAACGGAATTACAGACAGAACACGTCGAAAAATATAAAGATTATCTTACTTATAAAATAACGGAATTACAGACAGAACACGTCGATAAATAATACAGTATGAATTTCAATACAATTTACTTCAATAATAATGGAATTACAGACAATTTAACTTACTTATATAATAAAGGAATTACAGACGATTTAACTTACTTATATAATAAAGGAATTACAGACGATTTAACTTACTTATATAATAAAGGATTTACAGACCTAGATAGACACTAGGTATTTAATACATATCTTACTTCTATAATGAAGGATTTACAGACAAAGCACGTCAAAGTCTATGTTAACTGATACATATTTTTTTCAAATATAGAAATTTCAGAGGATAAAGTTTTAGATATGATGACAAATCTTCGTCTTAACCCTATCCAACCTGGGTGTTGGCGTTTTCCGCCAACATTTTATAATGCTGTGAATTTGAGAATATATTTAAGGGCTATGCACTTGAAAATTGTTGACTTTTCCTAAAATTTACTGGTGAATCTCGTAGTGGGTCATTTATTTTTTTGTGCGATTTTTAGTTTTTTTGCAAATGAGATTTTGTCAAAGGGAAGTCGAGAATTTTATAATTAATTAATTAATTTACTAAAATAATTCTTGGTGCTGTCACAATATTCCTAACTTCTTAATTAATGTACTACTAGGATCGGCATGCTGCATTGCAGCTGCATTTTTAGGAATGCTGTGCCGGCTTGTCAACAAAATTGCACCGCCACAACTCCCTATCACCCATGACATTTGCTAGATCATCCGCATCTTTAAGGCCAGTGTCCTTTAAGATGCGTCTCAAGAAAGTCATGGGCTGTCCACCATGCTTATTCACTCCATGAGGCTGCCAAAGTACAAGATTATGCACTGGCTGGTCCTCACGGCGAAAGCAATGTCCTGCAAAGCTGAGGCGATTTTGTTCTAGTGTCAAGCTTGGGGGAACCAATGAGATACCTCCAATGTTATATAGTGTCTGGTTGGAGATGTGTGCATTGTACTTAACAGAATGAACCCGGCGTAGCATTCTTGTGAATGTGCCATCCAGAGATTTGGTGTCCTCAGCAGTTAGAGCCCAGCATGGACTCCCGTAGAGGAGTACTGGAACTACTGCTGCTCTAAATAATCGGACCTTAAGTTTCCGATTAATTCTCGGTGACTTCCAAATCCTGGAAAGCCTATTCAAGGCTGCCCATGCCTTTCCCTTACGTATTCGAAGGTCCTCACCTGACTTCCGGATCCATGATCCCAGGTAACAGAAGTCGTCCACATGCTCAAGCATACCATCCTTTGAGCTTATGCTTATCCGATCAGAGACTTGCTGAGGACTTTCAAAGTTAACTGTCAGAATTTTGGTCTTTCTGGAGTTAATAAAAAGACCAACACTAGAAGCAGCATGTTCTAATGAGCTGAGGAGCCGTTGGGCTCCCTCTAATGATTCTGAGAGTACTCCTAAGTCATCAGCAAAGTCTAGATCAGTTAGGTACTTGGCAGGATTTCCTCGACTTCTGGAGCCAGTAGGTGGAGTTATCATCACCCCATCATCATTATGATGATCTAAGGACATGCGTAGAACATAGTCAACCACAATAATGAACCAGAATGGTGCAAGTGTGTCTCCTTGGAGGACGCCCCATAACACTTCAAATGGTTCTGTGTCACCGTCAACAGTAGACACAAATGTTGTCGAACCATCGTATACTGATCTGATTGCTGCAATAATTTCATCAGGAATCCCATATAATGAAAGTATGCTGAACATACGTGAGCGAGAGACTGAATCAAAGGCCTTGAAGAAGTCAACAAAGATAACAGCCAGATGCCTGTCTTTCTTTTTTGATAATTCTTCAATAATCCTTCTAAGTGCCAAAATGGGCTCCATGGTCCCACGACCTTTACGGAACCCATTCTGATTTCCACGGAGCAGTCTCTCAATGGGATCCCTGATGCGATTTAATAGAATCCTATTGTATAGCTTTGCAGCAATCGAGATCAATGAGATTCCCCGAAAAGAACCATAGAGTGTTAGGTTGCCCTTCTTGGGAACTGGCACCAACTTATTCGTTTTCATTTCTTGTGGGACTCTTGTTGTTCGGTACATGTCTACTATGATGGGATAGATGAGGTTTAAACACTCAGGTATTTTAAAGACCTCAGGGGGAACACCATCTACTCCACTGGCACGATTGGTCTTAATGCTCTTTGCAGCAGCCTTCACTTCTGCAAAGGAGATGTCGCCAATGGGAATATCTGGGAGTACAGACTCAGACACTTTACTTCTATAAAGTTATCTGGCAATACCCTGTCATTATTGAGGAGCTTTTCAAAGTGGGCTTTCCAACCATTGAGGCGATCGGCTGGTGATTCAGCCTTAACCTTGGTGGTTGGTTGGCTTTTCCGCCCAGTAAGCCGATTGATTGATTGATTAATTAATGTGATTCTGGTTGGACAATGCCTTAGCCTTGGCACCCAATCAAATACCAAACTATTCAACCAGTTTTACCTGCCAGACAGATATTTTTGAAATGAATTAAATTACAAGTGAAGGTAGATAAGGCATTGTGTTTGTTTACCTCATGCTGGAATTGAGATACCTAAAACACAGCTGGATAGAAAACTGGGTTGAGATCTGCAGCCAAGTTATCATCTAAGGATGTATTGAATTAAGTCACCAGGAGTCTGAAACTGCCTCAAGCAAAATAGCACATTAGGTTGGCTTCCCAGGTTGCTGTTGCAGCATGCAGACAAGCTAATATTGTCTGACCACTTTGTTCCAATTATTTACCAATCTTTGCAGTAGTGTAAAGAATAGCCCCCAGCCATCTGTCCTTTACTAGACTATAATATGAAACACTAAACCCAACATCTCATACAAGGTACGAGGAGGGAGTAATTTGGTAAAGATAGGCAAATAGTAACTCTTTCCATTGAAACTATATATTTTTATATATATTTTTTGAATGGTGCACTCTAATTAATTATTTAAATATTGGATAGTTAGCCATAATATTTTACATTAATTTAAAATCCACTATATGCTCCATATATGTGTCTGTTTCCATGCGAAAACGCAACTAATTGTGAACATTTCTACCTCATTCAAAATGTATTCAAAATTGTTGGCAGAAAACGCCAACACCCAGGTTGAATCTCGGATAGATTAGCCCAGGTAGAATAGGGTTAAGTACAGCTTGCCCAGATGGTATCCCTGTAAAAAAAAACAAAAAAAAGCAAACAGAAGCTGGAGGCGACCCGAAGGCTCCCCTTTCGATAGCTGTTACCCGAAGGTAGTGGTGGGCGCTACTCCTTTCCCAAGATTTGCTCCAAGTTATTTAACTGGTACTCATTTTATCGACCCCAGTGGATGAAAGGCTGAGTGGACCCTGGCGGGGCTGAACCTACAACCAATAGATTGTAGGCCCGGCCAACTGAGCTACCCCACCCTGTATCAGACTCCTGTTTATAGAACGGTATCCCTGTAGCCGTTCTTAAACTGCTACGCGATGAACTCGCTTCCCCTTTGAGTCATATTTTTAGACTCTCTATTAATACTGGCGAATATTGTTATTCGTATAACAACGAATGTCGTCCGAACGAGTGAACGAGTGTCCGACTGTTGTTTTTTCAGTGACTTAATCTCATCCTGTATGTTTTCTTGCTGACTTTTATTCTGTATACTCCTTTGCTGAGCCTGAAACTGGGCTACCCGTTCTTCAGCTTCACGTTTTAATTTAGCTTCCCGTTTATGTTCATCAGCTTCCAGTTTGCGTTCCTCAGCAGCAGAGAGGTATTATGTATTATGTACTAACGTACATAATATTTAGGAATAGATGGACATAATTACATACGTACACTCGATGAGTACAAACATAGTAAAGTACACACATGTACGTCTGATGAGTACACCTGTACTAACATACATAATTACATACGCACAAATGCCAGGTCAATGGGACCAATAATAGTACATAATACATACTATATTAGGATTAGAAGGGTACATAGTACCACATGTAGGATTAGATGAGTACACATTACGTAAGTCATTGTCTGATGAGCACTATGTGCTAACGTACGTAATAAGTACTAATGCCACGTCAATGGGACCAATAATAGTACATAATACATACTATATTAGGATTAGAAGGGCACATAGTACCACATGTAGGATTAGATGAGTAGACATTACGTAAGTCATTGTCTGATGAGCACTATGTGCTAATGTACGTTAAGTACTAATGCCGGGTCAATGGGACCAATAATAGTACATATAATACGAACTATAGTGGGCACTGAGGGCGCCACGTGGGGAGTTGAGGGGGATATGTAGCCGTGATAGGATAGATAGTGTAGGCCGCATGAACTAGACTACTATAGCGCATAGCCCAGAGTGCAGACTTAGAGTATTGTTACAGACCCAGAAAGCTGTCTGGTGGAAAGTTAGTACAACAATAGGAAAATTGTAGCTAGTCTTCTCTGTAAACATACAATAAGTGGTGATGAATTACTTATGAAGTAATTAGCTGATGAGGTGCTATTTAATAAGTAGCAAAGACGTATGGGTAAATAATTACAGAAAGGTGGAGAAATCGTAGCAACTGAAAATTGAAAAATTATAGAAACATAATTAAAAGGTAACGGACAAAATTGCGAAAATAAGAAAAATTGACACGTAACCAAAATTAATTGTATAAAAGGTAGATAAAAGGTAGATAGAAGGTAGGCCATCGCTGATCTAAAACTGATTGAAACTGAAGGAAGCAGGACAATTCGGTCCCGGACAATTCGGTCCGGACAATTCGGTCCCGGACAATTCGGTCCCGGACAATTCGGTCCCATTAATTCTGAAATATCAATGTTTTCACAAGTGTTTTTATAATTTCAAGGAAATGCTAGCTAGTAAAAAAAACACTAGCTACACCTTAAATAATATATAAAAATGTTCTCAAACACTTACCAATAACAAAAATTAAAAAAAATACAGTATTTTTAAAATTTCAAAAAATTCTAGCAAGTAAATAACACTAGCTACCATAAAAAAAATATCTCTACTAATGTTCTAGAACATTCACCAATATGAAAAAAGCACTAAAAAGTTGCTATCAGGAACCGGACAATTCGGTCCTGGACAATTCGGTCCCGGACAATTCGGTCCTAGGACAATTCGGTCCTAGGACAATTCGGTCCTAGGACAATTCGGTCCTAGGACAATTCGGTCCCGGACATTTCGGTCCTGGACAATTCGGTCCCATTTATTTAGTGTTTTGGGACCGAATTGTCCAGGACCGAATTGTCCGGACCGAATTGTCCGGGATCGACTTGTCCGGGACCGAATCCAAAACTGAAATTAGTTATATCTTGCCCTACTGAGCCTTCGCAAGGCACCACCAGTGAGAGAGAGAAATTGGCATGGTGGAGAAGTTAGTCAAGAGAAGGAAGTCGGAGAAGAGTGAGAGTGAGCTGTTAGTCGATTTCACGCTGAGACATCTGGAGAATAAGACGAGGAAGTATTACAATCGACTTCCTAAGAGTCAGAAAGCGTACGTGTTACAAGATCAGTTTAGAGGAATGCCCAAATGACGATTAGTTGGAACCTACGGGACGCCGTCGTGCGCGATCGACAAGCATCTTTGTTATGTTGTGAAGGGGGAGGAAGGTTCCTTTGGGATTCTAAGGTATGCACGGGAACCAGCTAAGAAGGAATGGGGGAAGTTTGTCGAATTGGTGGAGAGGGGCGGATATATGGTTTTGGACGACGAGGGGACAGTAGAGGATGATGATGGGACGAAGAAGGGGTAGAACTATATTGCTGCTTCTAGTGGCACCGAACGTAGATATTTTTCTGTTCGACCTGGGGACCTACGGCAAGAAAGATGGACTGAAGTTGAACCATCTACCGGATGCAGTGCAGATGCTGGTGAGATCAAAGACCACAATAAAGATCGGATCAGCAATACGCAACAACGCAGAGAGGATTATTGGACCAACACCCCGAGTCCCCTGGCTACACAGGTAGTCTATATGGCTATGACGAAACCAGATGGATTAGGACTGGTGGATACCATGGGACAAAACGGAGCCATGGCAATGGGCCAGCTGATGGGACTTGCGTGCCATAAGCCGACAGAGTGGAAGAAGTTCCGATAAGAGTACGGAGCAGAACTGACGGAATCGCTCAAGTGGGGCACGAGACCGGGGAGGGAAGAGTTGTACCACTTCCGAAGGGGAACGATTAAGACATACCAGAAGAGTTATATCTTACAGGAGGCCTGGATAACGATTGGGTTAGTGAACCTATTCATGACGGCATTTCTACTGATGGGAGCACCTCTGAACCACAGAAGAGCCTTCTGAACTGCCTTTGAATGTCTTGTAGACCACCCGGGGCAGAAGGGCGAGTTGGTGTATTACATTACCAGACATCTGGTGGACAGAGAAGTAGACACACCGTAGGAAAGAGATGGAGGGAGACGAGTTCGTGGAGATGCCACCGATAGAGAGGATCGGTCGGGTGGACACTGACTGGGTGGACGGGAGTGTAGTGACAGCTAGCGGGGCGAGAGCCTTCTGGGATCCCCCAGGTAAGCGAGCCTGGGATCATGGAGAGCCGGCGACGAATTTCCCGGCAGATGCGATCCGACTAGGCGAGCAACCGGGGACAGCACCACGGGTGGTATTTGGGGAGACGATGGTAAGAGAAGAAGAAAACATAGACATGGGTAGAGACGATAAGGTGGAGTTGTTCAAGTATCAGCGGCGCCACAGACAAAGACGGCTGCTTGGAGCCAAGGACGACTTCGGGAGGCAGACTGTGATAAATAGCTGCGACTACTGTTGGTGTTTAACCCACCAGCAGAAGAACTGTCTGTATTGCTACGAGAAGGGGGTGACATGTCTGTACTGCCACGACACCACCCATAGGATGGGCGCATGCCCGAAGCTACACCATAAATGTAGTAAGTGCAGATTTAGGGGACACTTTGAGCGTCAATGCAATTGGATGAATGACGAAGAGAGTTTCGCATCTACGAGGATTGGGCCGATGATGTTGGTGTCATGACCAGACAGAGGATGAAGGCCCAGGAGTTCTGGTGGGGGTTATTTAACATTAACCAGGAGGCCCACCAAGAGGTCACTCGGAGAAGACTGCCATCCACCTACTAGGGAGGTAGCGACGGCGGCATCACACAGGGGGGTTATTAATGCCCAATGATACCTCGACAGGTGGTCACCGTAGAATAGAATGGGGTTTAGAAGCTTTCTGGCAGAACATATACCCTGTGCCATGAAGATCATCATGTGTGATGCTACCAGATGAAAGCAGGAGGGACACTCAGTAGGACCACCAGCGAAACGATACCACGAAATGATAACGGCCACACCCAAGGATCCAACTAAGGGGATTGGCAAAGCTGTATCAGCGCGGATGAGTGGGTTGAAGAGCAAACAAGAGGAGAAAAACGCCCGAGACAGGATGACGGCAGGGGCAAGGAGATGAGGTGGTTTCCAGAGGGCACAGGAGGTAATTCTTAACTTTACAATTGTTAACAGACTGTATTGATATACCTTGAAGGCACTGCGAGTACTAAAACTAACTAATAGTCAAGGTTCATATCTTTTATATAAGTATAAAGATAATGCATACCATATATATATAATCAATCGAAAAGTGCAATACCTAGATCTATATTAAATACAATGTATATACTATAGTCAGATGTAACCTTTTCCAATTAGCTACTGGGACGGGAGCCTAATTGACTGAAACAGGAGGACGAAGTAACGACGGACTCACATATTATATATAACGTATACAATATATGAGATCGTGAGACCCGACAGGAGTATAGAGAGTGAGAGTAAAACGGGGTTGAGTAAAGAAGGGGTGCGATGATGAGGTGTGGGAGTTTGAGGAAGGGTGAAGAGCGCAAAATTCAAATGTGGGGAGCGAGCTGAGTGGAGGATGACTCCTATGGGCCTAATGAGGTGAGGAAGTAGTGGAGAGATTGGATAATAATATCCAAAGAAAATTGAGTTAGGAGGAGAGGCGATCATCTAAAATAGAGACGGCAGATGCCTTGGCACAACTTAGCTCTCAGATGTACCAAGGGCGGGTAGTGAGAACAGACCCAGAGGGGCCAGTCTGGAAAACTGGCCCCCGAAAAGAATATACCATCCCACATCCAATTTTAGATTGGATACCAGCTGAATAATGGAGCGCACTTTGAGGTTGATGCTATCTTCTCACCAGGAAGATTGCATGGGGGCGAGTGTTAGCGGATCCAATCCACTGCACCACCCCTCGAGAAAATGGGGAAATCGTGATTTACGAATCACGATTGGATATGCAATATTGTCCAATGCAATATTGCATACCAGAGGGAATAAGGCAATATACACTGCCAGCTGGATCTTCCCTGCAATATCCATATAACTGTTACCCAGTGTTAATTATGATTCAGTTGGCTAGTATTCAGAGTAGAAGTTAAACTGTTTAAACCATCGTCGTTACTGCTAGCATTGTGCTATACTGATTGTGCTGTGTTACTGGTACTTATATATCTGACATTAATAATAAACCTTCGGCCTATCAGCCCCAAGCCTTTCAGTGACAGAAACATTAGTGGACGCGACGACGCGTATTGCTATACAACACAAGACACACACCGCGACCGGTCGGGATCCATTTGCCAACTCGGATCCCGTCACACTTTTACTTTCTTTTTACTTCGTTGGAATCTTATTGAGTGTTCAATTTCCATCTTACTTCCTTCTTGGAATTTAACGAATTTTCTTTCCATCTCTGCAATCTCTGCCTGCGGTCTCATTGTAGTACAATCGGATGGGTGGAGTTACATACCAGCTTTGTTGTCCGTTTCTAACTGTGTGTTTGGTGGAATGAATGTGAGTCGCGGTTTTAAATTACAATTTGAGATTTTAATTGAATGTTGAATTTATATGCTGAGATGAAACCAAAACAAAGAAAATCCATTGAGGTTGTCTACCAGGCGCGGATCCACGTATTTATTTCGGAGGGGGGTAAGACTATGACACACCCTGTTGAAGTGTGTGTTTATGTTTTGACTTGAATCAATAATTTGTGGGTCCAGTAATAATGCAGAAATGGTATATCAGAAAATCTCATCACAGTATTAGAGTCTTATAATAAGGTTATAGAATAATATTTATAGTAGGTGTTTGGGCGGCTCGGTGACAGTTGGACCTCACTCATCACTTAGGAATGTGACACCTAAGGTGACATTGGCGCCAGTCTGTCTGGGTGACATCTCCCAATTAGGCTAATTAGACCCTAATTGACGGGTGTCATCAATTAAATAGTACATTTAATTCCTAATAGAGGTATCTTACGACTCCTAATTAGGGTTTAATTGATTATCCTAATTAATCAGACCGATTAGCGCCCTAACACCCAATGGATCATGAGTGATGTCCAACCATCACCCAGAGGCCCAAACGGGTGTCATAAGTGACACCTCTGATTTTACTAACTTCTTTAGCTATATCTAGGCAGCTTTAATGTTGACCTTTGACCCCAAGCAACAGGTTTTTAATATTGATTATATCCAAGCACCATATATTATATCAATATTATATCATGTAAGCTCTAGTAATAGGGTCCTCTATTATATCGAACCTACTTATAACCTAAGGTTAATGAACCAGTGGCGCCCTCAATGACTCACCATGACGCCTGTCGAGGCATGATTTTCCTTTAGGTTGTAGGCCTTGCTACATATTAATTAGGAGTTACTTCTATTATACCCCAAAGCAGCAGGCTCTCAATCCAGATCACGCATAATCTGTGGGGCCGATTGTTGATTGCGAGAGGTCGCAATTCACTTTAATTAAGGACGCCGTTTTGAGAAATTATCCGCTTAGGCTGAAACTCGGTAGCCATCTACTATGGCATAGGCTACATTATACTTTACCGAGGAGTTTGATCAGTCTAATTAGCCTATTTGGGAGGTGTCACTCAGACAGTCTGGCGCCAATGACACCAAATGACACCATAAGTGTCACATTCCTAAGTGATGAGTCATGAGTGAGGTCCAACTGTCACCAAACAGCCGAAACACCGACTACAATTGACATTATCAACACTTCTGCACTTACAGACTTATTCGGATTTAACAAATTCAGTAATTCATATTCCTGCACCAGACTAAATCCAATCTAAATCAATAATCTACAATAAACTCCCAGCACCAATTACGATATAATCTAAGCATTTGTACCGCATCTTATAAATGTCATGACAGTTTAATAATAAAATACTTTACAGTGCCATTTAATAATATTCAATTTATAGTAAACGGGGAAGAGCAAAGCACATATAATAAACACCGATAAGCAATAAAATCGCACATTGACAATAAAGTTTATACGAGTTGCTCTCGAACGGAGTAACTTTCTACCGGGAAGGTCGTCTCGAAGCATTTGAAATTTTCTGGGTTGGCCAGTCGTACGGGGAAATCTCCAGCTTCATAAGAAATACATAGAGTATTCACTGTGACTTCAAAGTTCCCACCCGCATGGGGTAAACAGATCTCTACCTGAAAATATAAAATATAGATTAATTTAAATTTAGAGAGTCGATTCAATTAAAAATCGATCATTAAGGTGGATATTGATCTGCAAGGTTTGTGGGTAGAACACCGGTCTCAAAAGCGGAAAGTCGCGAGTACAAACCTAGAGCAGTCCAATTTTCGTTATGTATTTACTTTAAGGAACTGCTTCAGCCCACCCAGATGTAATGGGAACCTGGTATAATTTGGAGTAGTTGGAAAAAACGAACTTAGTTCTAATGGAAACTAATTTAGTTCTAACTTTAATTTTCGAAAGCGAACATAGTTCCCTAATTTCTTTAGTTCGCAAAGTCCCACCTTATTGGTGTAGTGGTTGCATTGAATTCGCATCTCAATGTAGGTCGTGAGTTCTAACCTCGCATGGGGGCGAGAGCAGTTTTCGTTTCGGTACGAATGCATTAAAGGGACTAGCCAAGGCACATATATGTCTTGCTTCCTGAAATGATAGTTAAATGAGTACCTATTTCCTCTTGGGAGTATAAATCTGGGGGCACCGCACTGGAAAAAAGTCGTCAGGCTTTGTTCGTAATCCATGTCCTAATGGCCGAAGAAAACGTTTTCTCTACAATCGAGGCGAACTTATTTCCAATGATTGGATTAGGAGGCTGGCCATGACCTCCCAACTTCCGATACAACTAATCCGGTCGCATTACTCTACCGTTGTATTATAATTATACTCCCAAAAATTTTGCTTAATGAGCCTCTACAAGTAGACCATGAAACTCGCCTGTTGTAAAAGAACTGTACGTATCGACATACCTCGGTGGGGAGATCCAGTGGGAAGTTAATGGGACGGCGTACTTCCTTGGCCCAACCGGAACTGGTCTTAGAATTCTGGACGACAGTATTCTCGTTTTCTCGGGGATTCCAATGATAGATTATATTAGAACCATCCACAAGATTTATACGTCCCGATGATAATCTGTTTTAGTATGAAAAACATATATAATCTCGTTTTGTTCGTTTAATTTTTTTTCGTTAATTAATAAATTTTTTCGGTAATTTTTTGTTCGTCTGTATAATCTCGTTTTGTTTTTGGAAACAAAGCTCGCTTTGTTTCCGAGGTGGTCATCTTGCCTGGTCTACGCAGCGGTGACCTTACGTACAGCAGCTACTAGACCTTAGATTCCATATAAACACTTAATCTCTCTATTACTTTATTTTGCTTTTATAAATTTATATTAAAAATAATTAATTGCTAATTCATTCAAAAAATCCTATAATTAAATCTTCAAGTTGTGTGGAAATCACTGTGACGCAAATATTAGGCCTATATAATCGATTGGTAACGAATGAAACTAATGAGCATTTACATTACTACTTTAATGGCTTCACAAATTATATAAACATTTAGTTAAATTAATTTATTAATTAAATACTCCAGACACGATACTAACACTGTCTTGAAGACTCCACATACTCTAACCGCGTTATCATTCCATTTTATGGGATACTCGCAGGCGTTTGACACTGAAGCAGCAAGGCCAACAGCAATAATTAGGCAAACTCGTAGGGTTTCCATGTTAGATTATTTGGATTACCTGGAATATCATGAATGTAATATACAATAAACTTGTCAGAATGTCACCTAATAAAGAATAATAAAAAAATAAACTCATAAGCATTCATTGTAATATGGTTGGGATGAAATGTTGATACATTTTTTAATGTCGGAATCTTTCTTAAAATATAATAAAATGGTTTGGAGTCTTTCTTAATGCAGCCTACATACAGTACAAGATAAATGCGACCATTTTTTTACAGTATTTAACATATATATAATTGAATAATTTACCTTTAAATTTTTCTTTATTTTAACCCTTTGCTGCTCACAGTGTTGTTCCGGAACAACATTCCTATTCTTGGCTCTCCTAATCTCAGAATGGTAATATGTGAAATCCGATTGGTTGATATGGGTTGTCAACATGTTTCTTGTACCTGAGGATCAGTTTCCTTTGCTTCCCAGAGAGGGAAATTTGAACATTGGCTTACATATTGTGAGCCTATGCTTCAATAAGCGGTAATTGAAAAAACATGTGCATTCATATTATTAAAAAAGACAATTCCCTTTAATTTTTCCGTTCCAAAAAAATTGAGTAGATAGGAAAATATGTCTAAGATGATTTTCGAATGCTCCAATAGATTGTTAATAGATTTTAACCAAGTGAGTAGTGTTTTAAAGATTGTTGTCCCCCAACAACATTGCCCATTTAAGAAAGCTATAATTACACTGTTATTAGTTTTTATTTCACACTTTCACAGGAATGCTGCGCATAGTTCACTCTGTCAAGTACAATAAACACATCTCCAACCAAACTCTATACAGCATTGGGGGTGTTCCATTAATCTTCACTAACTTGACACTTGAACGGAACCGCCTCCGCTTTACAGAACATTGCTTTCGCCGTAATGACCAGCCAGTGCATAACAGTGTGCTTTGGCGCTCTCATGGAGCGAATAAGCATGGTGGACAGCCCATGACTTTCTTGAAACGCATCTTGAAGGACACTGGCTTTGAAGATGCGGATGATCTAGCATAAATGTCATGGGTGATTGGGAGTTGGGGCGGCGCAATTTTGTCGACAAGCCGGCCCAGCATTCTTAATATATATTATGTAATATATATATAATGCAGCTGCAATGCAGCATGCCGATCGTAGTAGTAGTAGTTCACTGTGTGAAGTACAATGCACTCATCTCCAACCAGACACTATAAAACATTGGACGTGTCTCATTGGTTCCCCCAAGCTTGACACTAGAACAAAGCTGCCTCCACTTTGCAGGACATTGCTTTCGCCGTGATGACCAGCCAGTGCATAATCTTGTGCTTTGGAGGCCTCATGGTGTGAATATGCATAGTGGACAGCCCATGACTTTCTTGAGACGCATCTTGAAGGACACTGGCTTTGAAGATGCGGATGATCTAGCAAAAATGTCATGGGTGATTGGGAGTTGGGGCGGCGCAATTTTGTCGACAAGCCGGCCCAGCATTCTTAATATATATTATGTAATATATATATAATGCAGCTGCAATGCAGCATGCCGATCGTAGTAGTAGTAATTCATTATGTCAAGTACAATGCACACATCTCCAACCAGACACTATAAAACATTGGACGTTTCTCATTGGTTCCCCCAAGCTTGACACTAGAACAAAGCCGCCTCCGCTTTGCAGGACATTGCTTTCGCCGTGAGGACCAGCCAGTGCATAATCTTGTGTTTTGAAGGCCTCATTGGGTGAATAAGCATGGTGGACAGCCCATGACTTTCTTGAGACGCATCTTGAAGGACATTGGCTTTGAAGATGATCTAGCAAATATCATGGGTGATAGGGAGTTGTGGCGGCACAATTTTGACGACAATCCGACAAAGCTTTCTTAAATCTGCAGCTCCAATGCAGCATGCCGATCCTAGAAGTAGTAGTTCGGTACCAGAACAAAGAAAAGGTGTATTCAATTGTCATACCAGATAGTAAGATAGTGGGGAAGATGGATCTGATACTATTTTACCAAATATTATTGCTACCATTAATGCTCATTGTTGTTCCTGAACAACATTCATTAAAAATATTCAAATAATAAAAAAAATAAATTTTTTGGCATTAATGTGTTCTTTTAGACTGTTTTCAGTTTATCTAACCTAAAAAAAAATTTTTAAACCAGTAAAAATAATTCGAGCAGCAAATTTACTATCTATTTTACTTTTCTAATAACTTATATTTCATGATACCAACATGTGTTCTTCAACCATAAAACTGACCAGAGCAAGTCAGTTACTGTACTGTAGTACTGTCAGTACTTCAGTACCGACTTCTTATGAAATATCTCCTGTCACAATCAACATGAGTGTTGTTGATTCTTATAGAAACGTACAGTACGTATTTAATTATCAATTCCCCTGGATTCATGTTGGCCAATATGGGCATCTCTCAGAAAATCGTCCTCCAAGAGGGTGTTCGGACACTTCCCCCCCGGACACTTCCCCCCCGGACAGCCCCCCCCCCCCCCCGCTCAAGTAGGACACTTCCCCCCCCCCCGGACACTTACCCCCAGACACGCCCCCCCGGACACTTCCCCCCCCGACTGTTCTTAACTTCGCACATTCGTATTTTTCAATTTGTAAGGTAAACATACCGCTTGTATCCAGACAAGTTGTATCCAATTTTGCTTTCGTAGCTCAGAAAGTGATCTTTTGCATCCCAATTTTACATTTTATATCCAAGTTTTATATATGGGTTTTATCAATGCAATTACATCGTATTGCTTGCTAATCTTTAAACCATTAATTAGATGACCTATAAATGTGACACCTATAAATGTGTTAAGTGTAATGGAAAACATCACATACTAAGTGTACAGTACCGGTAATACTGTAATACAACTTCATTTGCAGCCTGGTTAATACTGAACTAAAATACTGAAATCGAATACTGCTTGACGCTAAACAGTCTGCTAGTGTATACCATCAGTGTATTTATTATTAAAAGCCGTATATAGAGTGCCAGAAAGGGGTAGACCGGACTGCACTAACCAACAAAGTTGCGGGGACTCAATAGCAATAATGACTTCCATCTGCCGCGCTCCTGTTAAACCAAGGCGGGAACTTCAGCCAAGAAAATGCCGAATTCCGCGCCTCAACTCCCTAGGAGTTGGCGATAAAACTCGAGGAATTCTGTCAGGATCATCCACCACATTAGTTCCATCTGGGTCATCCATCTCGATCGATCTGTCTGGGTCATCCACCTCGATCGATCCGTCTCTGTCATCCATCACTCCAGTTCCAACTGGGTTATCCACCTCGATCGATCTGTCTGGGTCATCCACTAGGTTAGTTCCATCTGGGTCATCCACCTCGATTGATCCGTCTGGGTCATCCACCACTTTCTTTCCATCTGGGTTATCCACCATGTTCGTTTCATCTGGGTCATCCACTCGATCGATCCATCCAGGTCACCCACCACGCTACTTCCATCTGGGCCATCCATCACATTCGTTTCATCTGGGTTGTCCACCTCGATTGATCCGTCCGGGTCACCCACCACGACGCTACTTCCATCTGGGCCATCCATCACGTTTGTTTCGTCTGGGTCATCCACCACCTTCTTTCCATCTGGGCCATCCACCACGTTCGTTTCATCTGGGTCATCCACCATGTTCGTTTCGTCTGGGTCATCCACCTCAATCGATCCATCTGGGTCTTCCACCATTTTAGTTTCGTTTGGGTCATCACCTTCTTTCCGTCTGGGTCATCCACCACGTTCGTTTTGTGTGGGTCATCCACCACGTTCGTTTCGTCTGGGTCATCCACCTCAATCGGAGTTTCGTCTAGGTCATCCACCACATTAGTTCCATCTGGGTCATCCCACAAACACGCTAGTTACGTCTGGGTCACCCACCTCGTTCGCTTTGTCTGGGTCATCCACCATGTTAATTCCATCTGGTTAATCCACCTGAATCGATCCGTCTGGGTCATCCACCATGTTAGTTCCATCTGAGACATCCACCGTGCTAGTTACGTCTGGGTCATCCACCATGTTAGTCCCATCTGTGTCAACCACCACGTTCGTTTAATCTGGGTGACCCACCACACTAGTTCCATCTGGGTCATCCACCACGTTAGCTCCATCTGGGTCATCCACCACGTTAGTTCCATCTGGGTTATAACTACCTCGATGGATTCATCTGGGTCATCCACCTCGATCGATCCGTCCAGGTCACCCACCACGCTACTTCCATCTGGGCCATCCATCACGTTCGTTTCATCTGGGTTGTCCACTTCGATCGATCCGTCCGGGTCACCCACCACAACGCTACTTCCATTTGGGCCATCCATCACGTTTGTTTCGTATGGGTCATCCACCACCTGCTTTCCATCTGTGTCATCCACCACATTCGTTTCAACTGGGTCATCCACCATGTTCGTTTTGTCTGGGTCATCCACCTCAATCGATCTGTCTGCGTCTTCCACCATTTTAGTTTCGTTTGGGTCATCACCCTCTTTCTGTCTGGGTCATCCACCACGTTCGTTTTGTGTGGGTCATCCACCATGTTCGTTTCGTCTGGGTCATCCACCTCAATCGGAGTTTCGTCTAGGTCATCCACCACATTAGTTCCATCTGGGTCATCCCACACATTAGTTTCGTCTGGGTCATCCAACACACTAGTTACATCTGGGTCACCCACCTCGTTCGCTTTGTCTGGGTCATCCACCATGTTAGTTCCATCTGGTTCATCCACCTCAATCGATCAGTCTGGGTCATCCACCATGTTAGTTCCATCTGAGACATCCACGACACTAGTTACGTCTGGGTCATCCACCACATTAGTCCCATCTGTGTCAACCACCACGTTCGTTTCATCTGGGTGACCCACCACACTAGTTCCATCTGGGTCATCCACCACGTTTGCTCCATCTGGGTCATCCACCACGTTAGTTCCATCTGGGTTATAACTACCTCGATGGATTCATCTGGGTCATCCACCTTGATCGATCCATCTGGGTTATCCACCATTCTAGTTTAGCCTGGGTCATCCACCACGTTAGTCCCATCTGTGTCAACCACCACGTTCGTTTCATCTGGGTGACCCACCACACTAGTTCCATCTGGGTCATCCACCACATTAGCTCCATCTGGGTCATCCACCACGTTAGTTCCATCTGGGTCATCCACCACACTCGCTCCATCTGGGTCATCCACCATGTTAGTTCTTTCTGGGTCACCCATCACATTAGTTCCGTCTGGGTCATCCACCATGATAGTTCCATCTGGGTCATCCACCACATGTGTTCCGTCTGGGTCATCCACCACATTAGTTATGTCTGGGTCATCCAGCTCGATCTATCCGCCTGGGTCATCCACCACGTTAGTTCCGTCTGGGACACCAAAGTGCAATAATAACTCACAATGGTGTTTTCTTTAATCCTATAAAGTCATTAGACACCATTAGGCGATCTAATAATGGTCACAAAATTACTGATTATTTTAAAATTCAAGTGGTGGAATCCTTTAGTAGATTTTCCCACCATACACAACATGATAGCATGAACAATATTAGCCATAAATCTAACTTAGTCAACATTGAAACTACTTGTATGGAATCACTAAACACTGAAATTAATAACACAAAAATAAGGGAAAATAAAATGAACCTTGAAACTACGACTAAGGAACCACAAGACCCTGACCTAATAATCATAGATCATATTGATGATGACAACCAATCAATTATAAGTATTAGCAAAGGGGACACTGACAATAATATTGTTGATATAAAAAATAATAAACATGAAATAATATCAGCCATTGACTTCTATCCAAACTCCTCTCAACCCAGCGACTACTTCAACAGTCATGAATGCTACCCAGCTATCAAGGATTACCTAAGGACACTGCCATTGAATGGGCTTGGTATAACTGTTCCCTTGCTTAAATCTTTGGATACTTTACAGTCCAAGAAATGGCTAAGTGATGATGTAGTTGATGGGTTCCTTGGGCTATTGCAGCATGCTTTTCACACATTCTGTGACAATCCCTGGACAACTTGCTACAAAGTTTCATATGGAAAAATGGGACTATCTTAGTGCTATGAAGTATGTTGCTCTCCGATATTTCGGCAGACACCTGCCAACCCCACCCACCATTATTTTCTTCCCTGATTGTGATGGTATGCATTATGTTCTTCACATTGCTGACACTGAAAGAAAGATAGTTTACCTGTTGAACTCCCTGGCCTTCCATGCCTAGCAAATCAACCTTCGCTCTCATCAACATCCTGGATACCATTGATGAGCTAAATCCTTGGAAAGTGTACTCATCCACCCAGAAATGGACTGCCTCTGCACATCATACAGACTACCCAAAACAAACAAACTCATTTGATTTTGGCATCTTCACTTGCCTTTATGCTTTGGCCATTGTCCAAAACGATGACACAATTTCACCTATCTATTCCAATAGCATTGAGGCACGTAATTCGATGAAGGGTTGCCTAGTAAACTGCAAATTAGTACCTCATGAAGTGGTATGTCTCGATCCCACATACAGCCCATCCACCGTCTCATTCTACGCTCTAACTGCTCACGAAGCAAATAGCATAGACGTCCCAGCTAAAGTCGAACTCATTGCTGATACCAATATTTTGGAGCATATACCACTGGCTAAAGGCAAGCAGGCAGTGAAACATAACTCAGATTCCTTCTCGAGAGAAAATCTTCTTGGTCTGCTACAGCTGCCTCGGAAGGATGCCATCAAGGAACTATCCATGATTGTGAAACTCACTAAGCATGACATTAGACAGCAACTATTCAGTGAAATAAAGGCTAATTTTGTATCTCCGATTCAAAGTGTTACCCTGAAGACAAGAAATAGATTATCACAACAGGAAATTGCTATTGACATATTCGAACTCCTGCGCTGCATACAAGAAGAGCAATTCCTAGACTCTTGCATAAAGCGACTCTACAAGAATGTCCCATCCAGTGATGCAGAAATCACTCTAGAAGGCCTTCATAATGACTTAATTGGGGCAATCTTGGCACTGCAGACTCGCCTTTGCATGGTTGAAAACATAAACTCTTCACTGCAACCAAAAGTAGAAAATTTCAATGCAGAGCTTGAGGTAGAGCGAGATAGTAAATGTATCCTTGAATATCGAGTACAGGAGCTTGAGCTCTCTTTTTCATTTTCTGACAAACATCAGAAGCCTAACACGTGGTCCAAACCAAAGCTTAAACATACAACAATAAAGGGGATAGGAGAGCATGCTTGCTTTAGCCAACAACATCTCCAAACCCAGAACAGATTTCTAGCATTGGACACTGGAATTGATAAACCTGCCCCGAAAGTTGATAAGAAGAATACCCTATCTCCAAACAATGCTCATCACAAAACATTGATATCTGCAGCGCAGAACGATATTAACTTAAACCAATAATTGCTTGAAATTGCAGGCAATAACCCTCCAACAACAATCCCCAGACAGAGACATCAGAAGTACAAAAAGTTTAATGGAACCAGCTACATGCAAAACATTCACTGCAATGAGGCACCATCTATGGTGGTCACCTCCTCTTGGGGCACTTGTCATTCAATCCCACCTTACCTTAGTCAATCAAATCATATCAGTCATGGTCCAAGCCAACCTGACGCCTCTCATTGGTCCCATCCATCCAACAATATGCTGACCAAGAACTATATATCCATTTTCGTTAATGGAATAAACATGCGTAGCAGTGAGGAGGACATATCTGATTACATATTTGCTAAAGGAATAACTCCTTACAGGATTGCAACAAGAAATAACAGAACTTCAAGTTCTCGAAATGCCCGAATCACAATAAACCTGGCTGACATGGAGCCAGTGATTAGTAAGGGATTCTGGCCCCCTGGTATCTCTAGTATAATTTGGGTAAATGCTACCAATCACTCTGTTTACAAGCATGAGACCTACCAAAACAAACCAGGCACAATTTCCAACAATTACCTGCCATTCAAAAACCAAGAGCATCATACCAGAGACTATACACATCCATCCAGAAAGCCACAAATTAATCATCAAGATTATATTGGACTGAAAGATAGCAGTCATACTTCCAGAGACTATACTGCAAATCCCAAATACGGCACTTTCCACACTGGGGAGGGGCGTAATGGTTTTTAACATTCAGCATATGGCGGATTGCACTAGCAACAGGCACTTAAGCGCTGACAGTAATAAATACAGTGGCAAACCTTTCAAAACAGATAACACAGAGGATACAACTCTATCCATCAAACTATGCACTATCAACACTAGAGGTCTGATGTCTAGCATATCTCATGTAACTGATCTACTTGCTAGTCATTATTTTGTCACTATCCAGGAGCACTGGCTGGACGACATCTCATGCAGAACTTTACTTAACAACATGGACAACAACTTTGACTATGTGCACTCAGTAAGTAATTTAATGAATAACGCTAACAGAAGGAGGGGTGCTGGTGGAGTAGCCCTTCTGTTTCGAACTGATAAAATTGTACATTCACTTAAAGTGAACTCCTCTGATGACATAGTAGGGATAATAACACAACTTGCTGGCAGTAATAAACAATACCTGATTCTTTCTTGTTATGCCCCAAACTCTTCGAAGGAAAAAGATAAGTATATGGATTTTTTGAGAAGACTTGAATCACTTATCAATGAACATGGCGCAGTGATCCCAATAATCGTTGCAGACACAAATGGCGATCTAGGGACCCTGCAGGGAAGCAGAGCTGGCAGGAGTGGTGCCTCTAAAAGAGGCAGAGTTCTGTTCACTTGGATGAACAACCTGGGACTTGTAGCAGCTGACCCATTTGAACCATTTGAAGGACCCTGTACAACATTCCAAGGAGGCATGGGGGAATCCTACATCGATCATATATTAGTACCTTCCTACATTATGAGTTCTATTATTCAAGGCAAAGTCTGAACCTGATGAACCTGATTCAAATCAGCCAGACCACAATGGGATAAGTGCTACACTTCTGCTGGCAAAGTCTATTGTGGATTCAGCTGCTACTGATACCGCTTTGCATACCAAACCAAAGTTACTATGTCAAGTTAAATTTGCATGGCACAAAGGTATAAAGGATCAGCTCTTACATTACTCAACCTCCATTGACAAGGCTTTAATTGACATACAACATTTTCTTCAGTTCAGGGAACACTCAGTGACAAATCTGAATATTGCAGCAGAAAACCTAAGGGACACAATTTGCCACTGCGCACTATCCTATATTCCTGTAATAAAAAAAGTTAAGTGTTCAAGGAATATTAGAATCCGCTCCAAACTGTTAAAACAGAAATGCAAAGTAACCAAAGGCCTTTATAATGTGTGGTCTTCGCACGATAAGGACCCCAACAGTCCTCTTGCAGAGAAATTCAAGTCTTCTAAAGGAACAACACGTAATCTAAAAAACTTCCTATCTAGAAATCTAGTTGCTAACAAGGTAAACAAATGGTCTAGCAAAGCTAGATCCAATCCAAGACAATTCTGGTCCCAAGTGAATAACAAAGACAGACATGGTCATGGAATTGCACCTGAAATGCAATCCAAGCTCCGGTCATATTATACCAATAAATTTGGTTTAGATAAAGGAACAAAGGAGAATTTAGATTCACTACGTGCAGACTTAAAGGAGAAATGTTCCACCTCCTCTCCACCTAATATCTCATGGCATGCAGTAAATAGGGCCATAACTAGTCTCTCCACAGGCAAAGCAGGCATCTAGCAGGCAAGAGGCATCTAATAGACCCATATCATCGATAAATATATTCGCGAAAATCCTAGAGTACATTTTGATTTCCAACTATCTCAATAATTGTGGTACACACCAGAATCAGACCGCATATCAGAGAAAACTTGGTACAGATGCTGCTATCGCAATTCTCCTGGAGACAATTGAATACTGAATAACTCAATGAATAAGCTGTTCTCAATGATAGAACAACTGAATACTCTTATCTAGAGGTTCCCCGATATATATTTGCCAAGTTGATATCGAAGCTGCCTTTGATAATGTTGACTACTCTATCCTGATTCGCAAGCTTCTTAATAATGGAGTCAATCCATATATTGCCGCCACTATATTCAGTTATTATGCTTTGAGCCCAGTGTTTCTTAAATTCAGCGAAGGAATTGATATATGCCCAATTGCAGTTCATAAGGGCCTGAAGCAGGGATCACTTCTGTCTGTCTCCAACACTCTACAACCTGTACATGGAGGCGATGGTCAATGGACTCCAGTCCCCAGGTCTTGGCTGCTGTATTGGACCTGTCTGACTTGGAGTGCTTGCATATGCTGACGATTTTCTCTTTCTATGCACCTCTAAGTGCGACTAGGAGATAATGGCCAGTGCTCTCTCTAACAAAGCTAGTGATGTAGGTTTATCGTTTGCTGCATCGAAAACATCGTGGTTGGTTCTTGATATGGGATGCAGACTAACACACCAACCCTACTTTCTCAATCTTGGTGGAACACTAGTTCAAGGAAGTCTAGCCCTGGAATTCCTAGGCTACCGACTCAGTTGTACTTCCAGCTCTCGGCTTGTATTATACGAATCACAACAGGCCATTGCAAGTCTTTCTCATTCATTTCAATTGCGAGGCCTCACAACTCGGTGGCTAGATCCCGAAATAGTGTACTTTCTGTGGGATTCATTGGCGGTCCCAGTGATAACCTACAACCTTAAGTTCAATATAGGTGCGCTTGCACAAGCAGACATGGATTCCTTGTACACTAGCTATAGTCAGGCCCTTAGGAGTTTAATTCATGTCGGCACCTATATGAACAACTAACTCCACACTATATCTTAACAAATTCTGCGAGGCATAGAATTCATATGGATTACATACTGAACATTACTGGTCGCCAAAACAGATATTTATTAACAGTCGTTTGACTCCTGCTAATGAAGATCCTGTTATGGCTAACATAGAAACGTTTGGTATAGATTGGGAAGGGCCTGTTGCAGAGGAGAATGAGTCTGTGGTTGATGTCAGTGACATCCCGTGTCCAATTAGCACTGAAAATGAAGAAGAGTTATTGGTCAGAATGGCGCAGTTAGATTCAGGCAATGATGATGAACTTGGTGTTAATGTTTACAGTATGTGCCGACAATTTACAGCTGATCGTGTTCCATAATGTATATTACTCTGTAAGCCTACGTCTGTTGTCTGTTGTCTATTATTGTAGTTTTAATATTTATTAATTATATTATCTAGAAATGAACCTATTCCTAAAATTGCCTTTTTTACCGAAGTGCAGGGTAATTTGGTTATAATATGAATTAATATACCGGTAATACTTTCCAGATTTCTCATAAAGTCTATGTCAATCTATGTAAAAAACAATACCACAAATAGGAGTGTTTTTGATATTATAGAGTACAAATTAAACTGATGGAAATAAACCAGATTTAGAGAATTGAGGTTTAGATTTTGTTGAATGAACAAATAAAAATTAATTAGTTAATGGCCTAGTTCTACTACTACTAGGATCGGCATGCTGCATTGCAGCTGCATTTTTAAGAATGCTGTGCCGGCTTGTCAACAAAATTGCACCGCCACAACTCCCTATCACCCATGACATTTGCTAGATCATCCACATCTTCAAGGCCAGTGTCCTTTAAGATGCGTCTCAAGAAAGTCATGGGCTGTCTGTCCACCATGCTTATTCACTCCATGAGGCTGCCAAAGTACAAGATTATGCACTGGCTGGTCCTCACGGCGAAAGCAATGTCCTGCAAAGCGGAGGCGATTTTGTTCTAGTGTCAAGCTTGGGGGAACCAATGAGACACCTCCAATGTTATATAGTGTCTGGTTGGAGATGTGTGCATTGTACTTGACACAATGTACCCGGCGTAGCATTCTTGTGAATGTGCCATCCAGAGATTTGGTGTCCTCAGCAGTTAGAGCCCAGCATGGACTCCCGTAGAGGAGTACTGGAACTACTGCTGCTCTAAATAATCGGACCTTAAGTTTCCGATTAATTCTAGGTGACTTCCAAATCCTGGAAAGCCTATTCAAGCCTGCCCATGCCTTTCCCTTACGTATTCGAAGGTCCTCACCTGACTTCCGGATCCATGATCCCAGGTAACAGAAGTCGTCCACATGCTCAAGCATACCATCCTTTGAGCTTATGCTCATCCGATCAGAGACTTGCTGAGGACTTTCAAAGTTAACTGTCAGAATTTTGGTCTTTCTGGAGTTAATAAAAAGACCAACACTAGAAGCAGCATGTTCTAATGAGCTGAGGAGCCGTTGGGCTCCCTCTAATGATTCTGAGAGTACTCCTAAGTCATCAGCAAAGTCTAGATCAGTTAGGTACTTGGCAGGATTTCCTCGACTTCTGGAGCCAGTAGGTGGAGTTATCATCACCCCATCATCATTATGATGATCTAAGGACATGCGTAGAACATAGTCAACCACAATAATGAACAAGAATGGTGCAAGTTTGTCTATACCCAGGCAATACCCTGTCATTATTGAGGAGCTTTTCAAAGTGGGCTTCCAACCATTGAGGTGATCGGCTGGTGATTCAGCCTTAACCTTGGTGGTTGGTTGGCTTTTCCGCCCAGTAAGCAGATTGATCGATTTCCATGCCTGGGATGATTGCCTGCTGTCGTCAGCATCATTGATGGCATCAACCTGTTGGTTTATTAGCTCCTGTAGATTAACAGAGTACTGCCTGTTCAGGGACCTAGATGCAGCCTTAACTGCATTCTTGGCCGCTGTAGTCTGTTTGAGTCGGGACTCTTTCTGCGCCTTATGAAGGTCATTTCGGCACTTCTGAATTTTGTTGTCAGTCCAGGGCGCCCTTTTCCTGTTTCGAGGGTATACAGGAACTGTTTCTGCAGCTGCTAACTTAACTGCTTCTGTAAAGGCAGTATAGCCCTCACAGTGATCTGCCGCCTCAGAGGCAAGAGCCTCATACCTGTTGCTCAGCTGTAGTGTGAAGCTGGATCTCACACTTGGCTGTTGCAACAGAGAATTAGTTAGTTAGTTAGTAGAGAGTTAGACAGCGAATTAGTTAATGGCCTAGTTAACGACTGGTCAGGACCTACGGGACACCGTCGTTGGACAACGCAATCGATGAGCATCTTCACTACATTGTAAATGGGGACGAGGCTAGTACCCGAGGGAATGACCGAGGAAGGCGTGGAGGAGATTTGTAGATTCCATGGAGAGGGGCGGATACATGGTCATAGACGACGAAGGGACTGTGGAGGACGACGAGGACTCGAGAAGGGGGTCGGGAGGATCGGCTAGAACTATATTGATATTGCTACACTTAGCAGCGCCGAATGGAGAGCAGCGCCGTATGGAGAGCAGCGCCAAATGGAGATATCTTTCCATTCGACCAAGGGACCTATGGAAAAAAGAGCGGGCCGAAGTTAAACCAGTTGCCGAATGCGGTGCAGGAGCTAGTAAGACTTGGCTACGGTCAAGGTGGAATCGGCAATATGCGGCGACGTGGACAGAATTATTGTACCAGGCACCCCCAAACTTCTGGACATGCAGGTAGTCTACATGGCTATGACGAAACCAGAGGGATTGGGATTGGTGGACAACACGGGACATTACGGAGCCGTGGTGATGGGCCGACTGATGGGACTTGTCTGCCACAAGCCGATGGACTGGAACAAGTTCCAGGAGGAATACGGAGCGGAACTTGCGAACTCACTCAAGTGGGGATCGAGACCAGGGAAGGAGGAGCTATATCACTTCCGGAAGGGAGCAATAAAGATATATCAGAAGAGATCCTACAAGAGCTCCTACAAGAGGACTGGATAATGATAGGTTTACTAAACCTATTCATTACGATAACTATCAGGAGGGAGCTGACGGCGTTTCTACTATCGGGATCACCTCTGAACCACAGTTCAATGGTTCAATTCCTTGCACTACCAAGCGGAAATTAGGCGAAGTGGCATTTTACCAATTATAGTTGGGAAGGTGACATTACCAATAATAATGTCACCTAATAACCAATTTAGGCGATACACATCGCCAGGCAAAAGAAAGTTGAGAGGTCATAAACCATCTCAGAGGGACAAAAGGGCTAGCAGGGCTAGTACATGGGGATAGTGGCAGCAGGGAGTGGCAAGATGGAGATTAATTGGGTTAGCCAATGGTGGGAGGGCAAAACAGGTGATTGGAACGCATCTATTGGCCAGGCCACTCAATACAGTAGCTGTGATTAATATATGTTAATAATATATAACCGTTGTACTTGTGGATTATGATTCAGTTGGTATCTGTAGAGTTGTGAGACCAGAACTGTTTTTAACCGTCGTCATTACCGTTCTATTATATTCTGACTGTGCTATTATCATGTTCTGTAATTATAACAACTGACACTAAAAACTCAGTTATTCCAACGGCCTTCGGCCTATTATATATATGATATCCAGACACCAGCCTTTCAGCAGCCTATGGACGCGGCGACGCGTATAACACCAAGACAACACACCAGTCGGGATCTAGTAACCAACTCCTGATTCCCGTCACAAAGAAGGACTATGCAGCTACAGGTGGAACCTCCTTTATATTGCATGGAGGTGGCAAGTTTTCTTGATCAATGACCTAGAATACCTGACCTGACCTGAAAATAGCGACCTGACTTGAGATGGTACTCTGTCTGCTCGTTCTAGTGCCAGTAGCCGTAACAGGAATATTTGACGAGAAACTACTGGTACTGGGGTTCACAATTTGCCGAATTTCCAGAGGATGACCGCAGTTGGAACAGAAACTGTCCCCATGATTAACAGCTCGATTACAATTTAAGCAATTCATAGTTGCCCTAGGTAAGCCTATGTGCGGTGTGTATATCCACAGTCATACTCATACCAGTACCAGAAGGCCTCCATACCTACAGCTTCAGTGCTGTTTCACACACAATAGATTCAAATTTCCCGCTTTCAAATAAATCATTTTTATCGCGAAATAAATCATTTTTATCGCGATTTAATTAATTTTATCGCAATTTAATTAATTTTATCACTATTTAATTGATTTTATCGTGAAATAAATCATTTTTATCGCGATTTAATTAATTTTATCGCGATTTAATAGATTTTTTCGCGAAATAAATCATTTTTATCGCGATTTAATTAATTTTATCGCGATTTAATTAATTTTGTCGCGATTTAATTAATTTTATCGCGATTTAATTAATTTTATCGCGATTTAATTAATTTTATCGCGATTTAATTAATTTTATCGCGATTTAATTAATTTTATCGCGATTTAATTAATTTTATCGCGAAATTAATAATTTTTATCGCGATTTAATTAATTTTATCGCGATTGAATTAATTTTATCGCGAAATAAATCATTTTTAGCGCGATTTAATTAATTTTATCGCGATATAATTCATTTTATCGCGATTTAATTAATTTTATCACGAAATAAATCATTTTTATCGCGATTTAATTAATTTTATCGCGAAATAAATCATTTTTATCGCGATTTAATTAATTTGATCGCGATTTTATGTTATTTTATTTAGGCCATGATAACACCCACAAGAACTATGTAGCGATTCCACCGTAAAAGATATTAGGTTAAAGTCTGGACATAATTGTTATTGAATTGCCAGCCCGCCTGTAAAAGCCTCGACAGTAAATCTCATGTTTCCAACACTGCCCCAGGACAGTGTCTCCCCCAGTTTTAGTTTCTTACCGTAAAGCTATCGGGTGAACTGAGTTTGAGTTTCTTTCCGTAAAGCTATCGGGTGAGCTGAGTTTGAGTTTCTTACCGTAAAGCTATCGTGTGAACTGAGTTTGAGTTTCTTACCGTAAAGCTATCGGCTGAACTGAGTTTGAGTTTCTTACCGTAAAGCTATCGGCTGAACTGAGTTTTAGTTTCTTACCGTAAAGCTATCGGGTGAACTGAGTTTGAGTTTCTTTCCGTAAAGCTATCGGGTGAGCTGAGTTTGAGTTTCTTACCGTAAAGCTATCGTGTGAACTGAGTTTGAGTTTCTTACCGTAAAGCTATCGGCTGAACTGAGTTTGAGTTTCTTACCGTAAAGCTATCGGCTGAACTGAGTTTGAGTTTCTTACCGTAAAGCTATCGGGTGAACTGAGTTTGAGTTTCTTTCCGTAAAGCTATCGGGTGAGCTGAGTTTGAGTTTCTTACCGTAAAGCTATCGTGTGAACTGAGTTTGAGTTTCTTACCATAAAGCTATCGGGTGAACAAAGTTTGAGTTTCTTACCGTAAAGCTATCGTGTGAACTGAGTTTGAGTTTCTTACCGTAAAGCTATCCGGTGAACTGAGTTTGAGTTTGAGATTCTTACCATAAAGCTATCGTGTGAACTGAGTTTGAGTTTCTTTCCGTAAAGCTATCGGGTGAGCTGAGTTTGAGTTTCTTACCGTAAAGCTATCGGGTGAACTGAGTTTGAGTTTCTTTCCGTAAAGCTATCGGGTGAGCTGAGTTTGAGTTTCTTACCGTAAAGCTATCGTGTGAACTGAGTTTGAGTTTCTTACCATAAAGCTATCGGGTGAACAAAGTTTGAGTTTCTTACCGTAAAGCTATCGTGTGAACTGAGTTTGAGTTTCTTACCGTAAAGCTATCCGGTGAACTGAGTTTGAGTTTGAGATTCTTACCATAAAGCTATCGGGTGAACTGAGTTTGAGTTTCTTTCCGTAAAGCTATCGGGTGAGCTGAGTTTGAGTTTCTTACCGTAAAGCTATCGTGTGAACTGAGTTTGAGATTCTTACCATAAAGCTATCCGGTGAACTGAGTTTGAGTTTCTTACCGTAAAGCTATCGGGTGAACTGAGTTTGAGTTTGAGATTCTTACCATAAAGCTATCGGGTGAACTGAGTTTGAGTTTCTTACCGTAAAGCTATCGGGTGAACTGAGTTTGAGTTTGAGATTCTTACCATAAAGCTATCCGGTGAACTGAGTTTGAGTTTCTTACCGTAAAGCTATCGGGTGAACTGAGTTTGAGTTTGAGA
Organism: Nemertoderma westbladi; assembly: GCA_032718475.1. NCBI lineage: Eukaryota > Metazoa > Xenacoelomorpha > Nemertodermatida > Nemertodermatidae > Nemertoderma > Nemertoderma westbladi. The sequence goes on along the minus strand of JAUCBJ010004884.1, from coordinate 1,730 downwards.
TTCTTACCATAAAGCTATCGGGTGAACTGAGTTTGAGTTTCTTACCGTAAAGCTATCGGGTGAACTGAGTTTGAGTTTCTTACCGTAAAGCTATCCGGTGAACTGAGTTTGAGTTTCTTACCGTAAAGCTATCGGGTGAACTGAGTTTGAGTTTGAGATTCTTACCATAAAGCTATCCGGTGAACTGAGTTTGAGTTTCTTACCGTAAAGCTATCGGGTGAACTGAGTTTGAGTTTGAGATTCTTACCATAAAGCTATCGGGTGAACTGAGTTTGAGTTTCTTACCGTAAAGCTATCCGGTGAACTGAGTTTGAGTTTCTTACCATAAAGCTATCCGGCGAACTGAGTTTGAGTTTCTTACCGTAAAGCTATCCGGTGAACTGAGTTTGAGTTTCTTACCGTAAAGCTATCGGGTGAACTGAGTTTGAGTTTGAGATTCTTACCATAAAGCTATCGGGTGAACTGAGTTTGAGTTTCTTACCGTAAAGCTATCGGGTGAACTGAGTTTGAGTTTGAGATTCTTACCATAAAGCTATCCGGTGAACTGAGTTTTAGTTTCTTACCGTAAAGCTATCGGGTGAACTGAGTTTGAGTTTGAGATTCTTACCATAAAGCTATCCGGTGAACTGAGTTGTAGTTTCTTACCGTAAAGCTATCGGCTGAACAGAGTTTGAGTTTCTTACCGTAAAGCTATCAGGTGAACTGAGTTTGAGTTTCTTACCGTAAAGCTATCGGCTGAACAGAGTTTGAGTTTCTTTCCGTAAATCTATCAGGTGAACAGAGTTTGAGTTTCTTACCGTAAAGCTATCGGCTGAACTGAGTTTGAGTTTCTTACCATAAAGCTATCCGGTGAACTGAGTTTGAGTTTCTTACCGTAAAGCTATCAGGTGAACTGAGTTTGAGTTTCTTACCGTAAAGCTATCGGCTGAACTGAGTTTGAGTTTCTTACCGTAAAGCTATCGGCTGAACTGAGTTTGAGTTTCTTACCGTAAAGCTATCGTGTGAACAGAGTTTGAGTTTCTTACCGTAAAGCTATCTGGTGAACAGAGTTTGAGTTTCTTACCGTAAAGCTATCGGGTGAACTGAGTTTGAGTTTCTTACCGTAAAGCTATCGGATGAACTGAGTTTTAGTTTCTTACCGTAAAGCTATCGGGTGAACAGAGTTTGAGTTTCTTTCCGTAAAGCTATCCGGTGAAGTGAGTTTGAGTTTCTTACCGTAAAGCTATCGGCTGAACAGAGTTTGAGTTTCTTACCGTAAAGCTATCGGCTGAACTGAGTTTGAGATTCTTACCGTAAAGCTATCGGGTGAAGTGAGTTTGAGTTTCTTACCGTAAAGCTATCGGCTGAACTGAGTTTGAGATTCTTACCGTAAAGCTATCGGGTGAAGTGAGTTTGAGTTTCTTACCGTAAAGCTATCGACTGAACTGAGTTTGAGTTTCTTACCGTAAAGCTATCGGCTGAACAGAGTTTGAGTTTCTTACCGTAAAGCTATCGGCTGAACTGAGTTTGAGATTCTTACCGTAAAGCTATCCGGTGAACTGAGTTTTAGTTTCTTACCGTAAAGCTATCGGGTGAAGTGAGTTTGAGTTTCTTACCGTAAAGCTATCGTGTGAACTGAGTTTGAGTTTCTTACCGTAAAGCTATCCGGTGAACTGAGTTTGAGTTTGAGATTCTTACCATAAAGCTATCGTGTGAACTGAGTTTGAGTTTCTTACCGTAAAGCTATCGGG